>VDFB02204399.1:0-65069 GCA_007258455.2 Sequoia sempervirens | reverse complement strand
TATATATAAATACATACATATATATGTGTTTGTTTATATATATATATATATAAACATACATATATATACACATATATACATACCTACATACATACATACATACAAACATACAAACATACATACATACATATGTATGTATGTATGAATGTATGTATATGAACATATAAATTTATATACATACATATCTGTACATACATACACACACACACACACACACACACATATATATATATAGACTCAAAACAAAACACCATAATCCATTAATGGCGACTGCACTTGAATCTATTCACAATAAATGAAAATCAAATCTAAATAAATGCAAAATGTGGTTGTACACACAAGAACCTTTTTCTTGACAGCCCAAAAAACTTAACACCATAATTCATTAATGGCAAATGCACTTGACTCTATATACAATAAATGAAAATTAGATCCAAATAAAAGAAAAATGTGGTCATACACACAAGCCATGTGAACTCAAATCATTATGAATTGATAAATTTTTTTCCTTCATTGCTCCCAAGAATAAATTGCAATTGGGAAAATACAAAACCAAGAACAAAATATCAACTTCCAATGACAAAATTGCAAAAAAAATAGCATAATATTCATTTTAATAGCTCCAAATACACATCTTCAACAAAATTCTTATTTGTTCAAGATATCCATTATGTGCATGCATCAAAACATCCACAATACATCAGATATATCTTGAATTGATAGACATCTTTCAATGTCTATCACTATTTTATGAACACACAATTAATTTGGATTGAAAAAATAGAAAACCATGGCCAAAATATCAAAAGCCAATCAGGAAATTGTAATAATATAGCTCAAATTGCATATTAATAACAAAAATGCTACAACATATCATTTGCAATTGGGAAAATTCAACACCAGGAACAAAATATCATTTGTGAATGAGAAAATTGCAAAAAAAATAGCACAAACTTCATTTTAATAGTTCCAAATACACATTTTCAACAAAAGTCTTATCTGTTCAAGACATGAATGATGTACATGCATCAAAACATCCATAGTACATCAGACATATCTTGAACAAATAGACATCTTTCAATGTCTATCATTATCTCATGAACACATGATTAATTTGGATTGAAAAAATACAAAACCACATCCAAAATATCAAAAGACAATGAGGAAATTGCAAAAACA
This sequence comes from Sequoia sempervirens, assembly GCA_007258455.2. Lineage (NCBI taxonomy): Eukaryota > Viridiplantae > Streptophyta > Pinopsida > Cupressales > Cupressaceae > Sequoia > Sequoia sempervirens. Next base: position 63,890 of record VDFB02204399.1, on the reverse strand, counting down.
GAGAATAACCCATAAAACACTCATCAATAAGGAACACCAAAGATTAAACCATTGCAGAAATGTAAAAAACTATGAAATCACAGTGTAAAAGATATAGGAACTTACAAATGCCTCCTTTTCCGCTTACAACACCATAGATATAAACCCTCTCAACGCACCCATATTTCAACCTCATCAAACAATCTGAGCAAATGAAGAAATTGCTTGACAGACTTAAAACTTCACACCATAAGCCATTAATGACGCCTACACTTTAGTCCATTCACAATAAATGAAAATGTGCTAATAGTAAATGGACAATTTCCTCGTTAAAATGCCATGTGTTAATAGAAACATTGGGTGCGAAGACACAACTATATCAAAGGAAATTATAAAGTCATGTGAAATATTTCCAATAGCAATGACAAAATTGCAAAGGAAAGGCCAAAATTGCCTTTTAATAAAATAATCCTTGAAACATTAGCATGTCAAGAAATAAACATGCCAACATGAATCCGAAGAAACACATTAATAGGCGAAATCGAGGTGAAAACATTATTCTCTCGCCTATAAGGTAGGGTCTAACTGCACAAGAGTTTTTAAACAATGCAAACATATTTGTTACAACATGCATACCAACATGATAGTTATAAACCCTCCCAATAGCCATAGATTTTACATCGATGGATTTTGCACTTATCTAGACCTAAATTTCATTTAACAGATTGAATTGCACTGTTAATGATGGCCAACAAGGAACTTGACATTTATGAATTATGGTGTTAAGTCTATAACTCAACAACAAACATGAATCCATAAAAGCACTCAATGATAAAGAATGACACAAATTAACCCATTAGAGGGACATAAAAAATGAAATGATAGTGTAAAAGATATACAAACTTTCAAACGTGTCTTTTTTTGACAGATTGTTTGATGAGGGTCAAATCTGTATCTCTCGACAACGTTAAAATATTGACACCACAATCTATTAATCCACAAAAAATTAGGGAGTAACAAATGCTAAATGTCCTCGTTAAAACACCACACATCGACAAAAACACTTGGTGCAAAGACACAATTATATCAAAGAACATTACAAACCAATGAAACATTTCCAATATGAACAAAACATTGCCAATTGATGAAATGATTTTACACCGACATTTTGCACCTATTTAGACCTAATTTTTATTTCCATTTAATAGATTGAAGAGTAGCTGACATGCATGCGTGTAGAGAAAAGATTAGTTCCATTCTTAATTGTGGCCAACAGAGAATTAGACATTAATGAATTATGGTGTTAAGTCTTTAACTCAACAACAGAGACTAACCCATTAAAGTACTCAAAGATAGCGAACAATAGACATTAACCCATAAAATGCAGAAAACAACAAACAATAGACATTAACCTATAAAATTCACGGATGTAAAAAACTATAAAATGACACTATAAAAGATACAAGAACTTACAAACGCTTTATTTTTCACTTCCAATACAATAGACATAAACCCTCTCAATAGACATATTAGAATGCAAAAATGATAGTGTAAAAAATATGCAAATTTACAAACGCCTCCCTTGTCGCTTCCAATACTATAAATATAAACCCTCTTAACAAACACAAATTTCACTCTCATCAAACAATTTGAGCAAATGAATAAACAGTGCAAATAATCCTTTGCTCCACAGACTTAAAACTTCACACCATAAGACATTAATGACGCTCACACTTCAGTCTAATATTTCCAATAGAAACAAAACATTACCAATTGATGAAATGATTTTACACTGAGACATTTTCCACTTATTTAGACCTAATTTTCATTTCCATTTAATACATTGTAGTGTAGTTGGCATGCATGTGTGCAAAGAAAAGATTAATTCCATTCTTAATCGTGGCTAGCAGATAAGTCGACATTAATGAATTATGACGTTGTCTTTAACTCGACAAAAGAGACTAACCCATAAAAGCATTGAAAGATAGGGAATAATAAAAATTAATCCATAAAATGCAGAGAAGAACAAACACTAGACACATAAAATGCAGAAATGTAAAAAACTATAAAACGACACTGTGAAAGATAGAGGAACTTACAAACGCCTCATTTTTCGCTTCCAATACAATAGACATAAACCCTCTCAACAGAAATAGATTTCACCCTTATCAAACAGTCAGAGCGAATGAATAAACAATGTAGACATTTTCCACTTATTTATACCTAATTTTCATTTTCATTTAATAGATTCAATTGTAGTTGGCATGCATCCAACGAAAAGATTAGTTCCATTCTTAACCGTCACCAACAGAAAAGTCGACATTAATGAATTATGGTGCTAAGTCTTTAACTCAACAACAAAGACTAACCCATGAAAGCATTCAAACATAGGGAAAACCAGACATTAACCCATAAAATGTAGAGACCAACAAACAATAGACATTAACCGATAAAATGTAGAGATGTAAAAAACTATAAAACACCATTGTAAAAGATATAGCAACTTACAAGCACCTTGTTTATCGCTATCACTACCATAGACATAAACCCTTTCGAAAGACACCAATTTCACCTTCATCAAACAATTTGAGTAAATGAATAAACAACACAAAAATGTCAGTGTAAAAGATATAAGAACTTACAAATGCCTCCTTTGTCGCTTCCAACACGATAGATGTAAACCCTCTCAACAGACACAAATTTCAACCTCTTCAAACAATTTGAGCAAATGAAAAATGATGCAAATAATCCTTTGTTCGACATGCTTAAAACTTCACACCATAAGCCATTAATGACACTTGCACTTCAGTCTATTCACAATAAATGAAAATGTGCTAATAGTAAATGCATAATGTCCTCGTTAAAATGCCATGCGTCAACAGAAACATTGGGTGCGAAGACACGACTATATCAAAGAACATTGCAAAGTCATGAAATATTTCCAATAGCAACAAAACATTAACATTTCGTTAAATTAATTAGAATTATTATATTAATTAAAAAATACAAAAACTCTGAAGAAAATGGCAACAACTAATGACAAATTTGCAAAGAAAAGGCCAAAATTGCCTTTTAATTTCTTGTCTCTAAAGAAGGGACTAAAAATTGATAATTTGATAATATTCTTAAAAAAAAAAAATTCTCAATCTCTTAGCATTTCCTACATTTTTAAGCTAATCCATTTAAAGGGGAAGCGAGGGTGTTAATAGCACAGATGAGGACAAGATCACATCATCTTAGGTGCGAGACCGGTAGATGGAAGTCTCCTAAGGAAACGTGGGAAGAAAGAACCTGCATATTCTGCAATAAGGGGGTGGTTGAGACAGAGCGACACTTCTTCTTGGAATGCATAGCTTATGAAGACATCCGTAAACAGTATGCAAATAGTTTGGGTATGGATGATATGCAGCAGTTATTCGAGGAGGATAAGATCAACCAGACGGCCAGCCTTCTAGTCAAAATCAATAGTAGGAGATCTGATTTAGAAAAAAGCATGAAAGAAAATTAAGTTGTGTCTTGGTCCCATAGACTGTTTAGTCTCGTGGACGTCATTAAAATCTTTCATTCATTCATTCATTTCATGGCACCCCGCTCTAAGTCTTCTATTTCTCCAAGTCTTTACATGTCCTCACTTGACCAATCGCTAAAACAAGGTCTCCTTAGGAGCTCTGGCTTAAAGATAAGTGGCTGTTGTTCTGTTTATCGCAAATCTATTTTGTGTTTTATCATATAAAATCGATCGCGATGTTTCTAACAAAACGTATACCACCCTCACACTCCACAATTATGCAGGGTTGTGAGGATTAAATGGAATCTGGGATAGAAATTTAAGATATGTTTAGACATAATTCTATGTTTGTTCCACAACATTCATGGCTGCTAACAATGGGATGCTCCTACGCAAATTCAGTATTTCAAAACATTTGGGTTCCCTTGGTTTCCTCTCAAATAATTTATCTTCTCCAACAAGGTTATCTGGGCATGGAAATTACAGGCATGTACTGCTGAAGAAGAAAATATTTAAAGGAATACGAGCAAAAGATGAGAAGTGGGGAGGAGATAAACTCCCCCCTTTGCCAATGGAAGCCCAGAGGTTGGGTGTCCTGTTCCTTTCGATCAGCAACCAGTCAATGAATATAAAAGCCTAGCCGAATCAGATTTATTCTCGTGGGCAAATGAAGATGTGAGCAAATATGGGCTGCGTCTTATGGGAATTGGGACAGCATTTACAGTATTTATAGGTATGCAACTTAAATACATCAGAGTATGAAACGGATTTTCTTTTGGATTGTTTGCCAAATAACGACTTGAGGCACAATTATGGATATATTCATAAATCTTAACTAAAGAAAGATATTGAAATTAGGCACAGCTGTGTAAACACTTGCAGTCATATCCCGATTAAGGGAGTTTTAGATGAAGACAGTGAAACAAAACTTGAGAATTCATTTTTAAAGTGGGTAAAAGATAGAAACAATTTTCTAAGTATGTTAATATGCGTTAATAGGTCTCGCGCACAGGTACACAAACATTTCTAATCGTAACCAATTACTTAATCTTCAAATATGATAACGAAATAAACTTTTAGAATTTATATTTTAAAAAGATGTCATTTAAAAAATCTTCTAAAATAAGTTTACACTGAGGTCTTTTGCACAACTGCACAAATATCTCCAATCATGACATAAACATCTTAAATTAAAAAACAAAACTTGAAATTTTTCTATAAATTCGGATATCATTAGAAGTAATCTTCTAAACAATTAAATATATCCTGATGGGTCATACAGATCAATTTGGGCTGAAGGTTGCTAAAAGTCATGTCATGTTATGTTTACTCAGGATGGCCGGTGGCAAGCCTGAGCGTGAATCCCGACCAAGAGCTACTTAAATGCGGAGTTGGGGCTTTGTGCGGAGGTTTATTAGTTGTCACCATGGCTGCTATCCGAATGTATCTTGGATGGGCTTATGTTGGCAACCGACTTTTTAGTGCCACTGTTGAATGTACGTATGAGATTTCAGATGTTTGCAATGCATAGCTTTGTAAGAAATATTTCCGTTAGACTACATTAATGTTTTGTAAATACTATTTGGTTGGTATGACCCTCGCCATATGTGAAATGCAGAGCTGGCTAGGTGCACATCCATCCAAATATGTGCTCTCCTAAGATGCACCCTGCCATGAACTGGCTGCATTTGGTATTGCCCTTGCTTGAAGGGCACCTAAATCAGATTTAACTAGGTGTGCACATCCACCCAAAGTTTGGTTGCACTATGTCTGCACCCACAACCGCTACAAACTGCCTCCCAAGAGTTACCTCACATACACAGTTTGCCTGGCTTACCCCTGACATTTTCCCTGCTTGAAGTGCACTTAAACCAGTGACATGCCTCACTCAAATTTTGGTGACTCTGGGCACATATCTGCACCTGATATGTGCCTCCTGAGATGCAACCAATATCCATAACTTGGATGTATTTCCCATGGTTTCAATGTTCTTCATCAGTCCTATTTTTTCTAGTTTTTATTAACATATATTCATTCATAATTCTGGCACAGCTGGACCTCATACCTGTGCACCCATGTTTTAGACGCCCCAGATGGGTGCTCTAGATCCATGCCTTGCTTATCAGGGCATCTATACAACCTTGGTTAAAGCAGTTAATAACTTGTTGTTCTTGACATAGCTTTGGGTTTTTAGGAATTGCACATGCCACTTCATGTTTTTTGTTTCTTTAGAGTTTCTTATTCTTTTTGAGCTTTGCATTCATAATGTATGCTTTTTCAACCAAGTACTCTTTTTCCGTTCCATTGGCCCGCGTGGACTACTTGTAGGCATTAAATATACAAATTGAATTAAAAATAATGTTTTGGTACATTTGAACAATATCTAGATTTTTCCATGTAACACCTCATCCTGCTATGCTTCTGTTTTTGCAGATGAGGAGACCGGATGGTATGATGGAGAGGTGTGTATTGTGAATTTGCTGTAATATCCTTTATTTTTGGGTTAAAGAATTCTGGCAATCAAAAGTTCTTTCTCTGAATTTAGTACACCTCATATTTTTTGCTATTTGCATTTATGTGCCCTTTGGGATTCCTTTCTTTAATTTCCTTGGCTGACTTCATAGAACAGTTAGTCATGGTCCAATTTGGAAAGTTGCTCATAGCCTCATAGATTGTCCCTTTTAGAGTTAGATAAGGTTGTCCATAAAATAAGTTTTAGCACAGATGTGTGAGTTCAATTGTAACAGATTATGGGCATGGGACATACTTCTATTTCTTCTTTTTTGTTTCCTTTTTAAGACTGTGCTAATTGCATAATTAGCAACGCTTGTTTCTGAGTTTGAAGATAGATGAGTGTTTAAACGCTGTTGGGTTTTTATGGATGATTCAGTTGTTTCTTACTGGATGAGGTGTTACTGAAGGTACTTGTTTAAACTGCCTGAAATGGTCAAAAACAAAGAGGAAGGAGATATTTAAAAAGTTTCAATTTTCTTCAAAGAAATAAATTATTAATGCTATTAATGACCAAAACTTGTCAATCAGACTGAAAAAGTACAACTTGTTTAAAATAGTCAAGATGCAGTGCATATCCGTCTTCACCGCTTCAGTGAAATAAAAATAGTTTAATAGACTAAAATACAGCACAAATCAATTCCCGCAAAGCACAGGAGAATTTATAAATAACTTTAAGGGTGCAACTCAAATGGGATCCAATGTAAGCAACATCTCCAGTTGTTCCTGCTTATTGGAAGCTTTTTTTGGCCTATCAATTTGTGAGAAGTTCCCAAGCCAGAGTCTACAAATGCCTTTTGGGAAAGAAAGCCAGTTGTGCTATCCTTGGTGGAGTCAGATTGCAATGTGTTCTCTTGGCTGTCAAGATTGATGTTCCATTGGTGGTACTGATGAAGCTGGTAGGGCAGGTCTTTTGAGAAGGTTTGGACTTTGTGTGTGAATATATCTGTCATCCTGTACTGGAGAGATTTTCTGTAGTTTCTCACTATTTGATCAACCAACATAAAGCAAATAATTACTTAAATTTGGCGTCCACTAAATGGATGCATCAATGTACCAGACTTGTCTTTGCACAATGAGAAAGTGAGTGCAAATAATGAGTTCATACTGATTGCCTCTGGCAGTGCCATGAGATCAACTATCCTTGGCAGTGATTGTATTTAATTTTATCATTGGACTTATGCATAAGCCAGAAACATATGAATAGAATAAAGAAAATATATCTTGTAATCTTTTTCTCAAAGGAGAAATTAATTTGACATGAGAATGCTTTCGAAATAAATTTGGAACTGAACATTTGAGTCTAGAATTCAGAAGTGATGATAAGATGAACATTCAAGGTTGACCAGGTTTCCAATAACATGACCTAGCTGTTTTGCTGGCCAGTCAAGACATGGAAAGCAGTAAGAAAAAGTTGAGAAATGATGTGATGGGAAATCCAGAGATATTACATTTGATGTCTTTTGATATTTTTATCAATGATGCAATGGGTAGGTGTTTTAAGATTTGGTATTTAGTAGATGCAAATCAGTATCTCAGGCCAAGCTTTTTCTGGTTTGTGAGGAGAAAGACATCTTAACACTAAATAACATGATAAATTTGGTTGACTTAAAACTAACAACAGGATTACATTGAAATTTGAAAGTCCCTTCCTATAAAAGCCAGAAAAGCTTACTTTTGAGGTTGTGCCCCAAGAGATAGACTCAAAATATTAATGAATGAAGTAAAGCTTAGCTTTGAAAACCACAGCCAAGCCCTGTGTGAAAGACCTCAACTTTCCTAACCTGAGCTTAGAACTGATCTAATTAAAACTAAAAGCAGTCTTATGTCTTGTCTTCCATAGGAAAATAATGACAAAACCCTCTAATTCTAGGCCAAAGGGTCTTGCAACTATCCATGTCCATCCAAGTGTCAACAAAGAGAACATTTCCAAAAAATGGGAGCAATGAATAGATAATGAACTTCATCCTGTAACTATGCACAAAAAGTTCTAGTGGATGTACACCACCAGAAAACATGATCATCTAACTTCTGTTTCCCGTATAGAAGGCATAAAGAATGGATACAAGTATTATGAAGTCTTGTTTTAACTGCCAAACCTTGGTGAAATACCAGCCATCTCAAGACTTTACATTTGATTGAAGTCCTTTGTTTTCACATAGTCTGGGCGCATCTTTGCCTTTGCAGTTCAAGATCACTAACTATTCATCTCTTGTCCAAATATGGAGCAATGACAGCAGAAGTGTGTTTCACCCTATTATATTAACTTAAAAGCTCCTTACCATTGTTTCACATCCAATCTCTCCGACAATGGTTTGTACCAGAAGTTTTACTTTAAAGAGACATGTACAAGTAATCATTTGCAAAACTCTTGATGGGTTAGTTTGTCCAATTTGTTTTAACTTTTGTGGTTGATTTAATTTTATATCATGCCAAGCTAATTTTCATGGGTCTACAAGGCAATGAAAATGCCATTCAAAGTATTATGAGTCCTGTCTTAAGCCTAAGGTAATTTTAATTGGAGAAAACTGATATTTGATTGCAACTGTGCATTCCTTCATATAAGTGTTATGAACTGAATTTTGGTAGCATATGAAAAGCTAAAATTCCTTATGTTTTTTTAAACAAGTAGAGTCCTTGGATTTTGTTCCTATTTATAAAAGTTGAAGATTGTCACAAGCAGAATGTCTTTTACAAGTGGGATATGTGATGATGAATGTAAGCATGCATACAGTCCTTGGATTTTGTTCCTATTTATAAAAGTTGAAGATTGTCACAAGCAGAATGTCTTTTACAAGTGGGATATGTGATGATGAATGTAAGCACGCATACAGATTGAAGTCAAATGTTCTAACAGACCCATATCCTACGCAATTCAAAATGCTATAATGAATGTAAATGTGCATACAAGTTGAAAGCCAAAGACTTTTTTTTAAGCAAATTTTTGATTTTTCAGTTACCATAAAAAACATGTTCAGCCTTTGTTGCCAATCTGTTAATCTATTAATTTTATGTAAAACTGATTTGGATTTATGTTGTTCCTATTTATAAAAGTTGAAGATTGTCACAAGCAGAATGTCTTTTACAAGTGGGATATGTGATGATGAATGTAAGCATGCATACAGATTGAAGTCAAATGTTCTAACAGATCCGTATCCTATGCAATTCAAAATGCTATAATGAATGTAAATGTGCATACAAGTTGAAAGCCAAAGACTTTTTTTTAAGCAAATGTTTGATGTTTCAGTTGCCATAAAAAACATGTTCAGCCTTTGTTGCCAATCTGTTAATCTATTAATTTTATGTAAAACTGATTTGGATTTATTATGTATGAACAATTCATGAACTAAACCACTTGTCTGTGAAAAGGTCTCTTCCAATATGGTGGCAACCATATTACCTTTCCTGGCATGTCCCTGTATCCTTATCCGGATATGGACTGAGTAAAAGTTTGGAGGCATTTTGGATACAGCTGTTATGAAACAGGAGATATATCCATAAAATATTTGCAAAAGATAAGAAAAGACTCAAAACTGAGAAAGAAGATTAAAAAGAAAACTTCCCTATTACAAATAGATGAAAAACACCTCTCTTTGTGTTCAATTTGAGGGTTGTCTAAGAAATTTCTGTTTGAAATGTACTATGTTTTATGGTTATTTTTGGACATATATATGTTTTAGATATTGTTATAAATACAATATCCCAGCCATATCATATTCAATGTTTTCATTTTTTCTTGTTCTATATTTGCATTGGATATTGTGGCCATATTAGTATTTATATATATATATATATCCGTACTACCTAGGCTGAAAATGATGCAATTAACTGTGAATAAGAGTCAATAAATTTGCATAACAGCTCAAAGAAGAGCTGTTGCAATATATGAAAGAACCATAGTGCTGCAAAATTTAAATTCAAATGCATAAATCCGAATTTTGTTTCAAAGTATAAGAGGATGGTTTTATATGATGTGAATGTTAAATAAACTGTGTTCATGTAAAAGCTTTCAACAAAGGAAACTCAAAGCCATTTTAAAATAGACTGGAATTTTCAGAAACATAAAGGGCAATAATTGATTCCAAAAGAAAGACAAAAAGATAGCTGTAAAGAAAGGAACAGAAAACTCCAATATAATTTCTCCATAGCACACAACAGAGTGGTGCCCACGTATAGGAAGCACTTTTAAAATCGTATCAGATTTGGTAGAAAGTGTTGCAGAAAACTATGACACGCAGGTCAATTGTGTGATGTTACCAATAATTTTGGTTTAAAGTTTCTATCCACTACATGATGTGGAGCTAACCCGAAGATGATTGGAGTGGGTGAACAACATCTACACAGCTTCAAAAATTCAAGAATCACACAATTTCACCACAATACATCCAACTCCACCATGGATTAGAATGAATCTGCCCACTTTTGGTGGGAATGGTAGAGAATGATCTAAGTACCATACCCGTACAATTTATAAGAAGCTATCTAGAATAAAAATAAACAAAATGATGAAGGTATTGATTCATGTTTTCTTGTTACTCTACATGAAGTAGTTAATTACTAATACAAGGAGTTTGAGATGGGATATTTTACCATTAAAAAAATCAGTGATCAGTTTTGCACTGAATCAAATTTCTGAGAAATTTCAGTGAAATACTCAGAATATGTATAATCTGGAATGTGAAAAGGGAGAACTAATTTATCTTAACACTAGAAACTTGAGAGCATTAATGGAAATGGAGGATTAAAGAAAAGGTGGTTAATGGAAGGAATATTGCCTGGATATAAGATAAAGGACTGCCAGCTACAAATTGTAGTAGTCTTGATAGGAATTTAAATTTGTACTTGAGTAAAAAAACGAAGTCCAAACTAGGAATAGTTACTGTGAGGATAATGGAGACTTGTTCTCATTGGTTGCCTCCAGGAAATACATGATGTGTGTGTTTAAAGAACTTGAGTTGGACAAGGAAAAGAATTTTGAAGGTTTATGATAAACAAGGCCTAACATGGATGTCTGTTTTGGGCATTTGCTGTTTTGGGGGCAACTGGCCCTTTCTAACCGATCTTCAGATTTCATCCAACTGCAGAAAGGACAGTTGACCTTCTTCAGTTGAACTCAGTAATCATCCAGTAGCAAAAAGTACAATCAACCCTTGTTTGGTTGGATTTTATGTCTCATTTGGGAAAAGAAAGGATGTTTGACCTCTCCATGTTCAACATTCAATTTTCATGGAGGAAAAGAAAGGTTGATCGTCCCTTCTCCAGCCTAACTTCAAGATGCACTTAGCATAATGCTTATCACTATTAAATATTGCGAAAAAATGTCAAGTTGAAGTTTTCAATGTGTACCTTAGTTCATTCCAAATGCACTAAGGCTGTTGCATATTTTCCTTTTGGAGTTTTCTACACCAGGAAGGTTTCTCCATGAGAATATTAGTTTTTTTTGGTCCGATCTAATGTGTGCAATTTCTTGTTTTTTGTATACTTTGTTCTCTGGAGCTGTTACATGTTGGTGTACGCTTTTATCATCCACCTAACACTTCAGAATAAAATGTCCAAAGACACTCTATCCTCTCTTGAAAAACCACCGCGTATGCTAAGATTGCGAGAAGATCATATGGCGATTCCAAGGTTTCTTTAGTCGGGTCTCGACGTGTGGATAAGCTCAATGGCCGTTGTGATATGCTGGTAATAAACAAGGGGACTTACGTAAGAAAATCTTCACAAGTTCAGGACTTAGGGAATTTATCATTAAAGGCTCTCGATTAGGACTTTCAATGAATCTCAAAAAAATGGCAAAAGGATAGGGTTTAGGAGAATCTAGTCTATGCCTAAGAACTCAAGAGACAATAAGGATTCGGTGAAGGGAATAAACCACACTTTGTTTCGCCTCCTGCAGGACAACATACGCAAAATGGGTGCAATCTTCAAGGGTTGTGAGAATAATTTTCAAACCTCGAATGAGGCTGAAGTTAAGTTTCCACAATTAAGAGCTCAGGCTAACTTTACGCATCGAATGCAAATCATCCATTCGAAGAAAGTATGAGCTACACTTCACCATTGAATCAATACGATCAATCTCTCATTCAATTAACCAACTTTCAAAGCAAATTCTACTTAATCTAACTTTAACTTTAATCTATGGCGGAAGAAGATATGCAACCTCGCTTACTATTTGATAATAAGAAGTTATTCAAGGCAAATCATGCTCAAGAGCTTTTATTATTCGAAATAGTCTCAATGCAACAATCTCATATTCTATCTCCACACAAATGAAAGTGAGAGAGCATCAGTTTATATAGAGCTTCAAAAATGAAATGAAGGGCCGAGATTAAAACAAGATCAACGGCCAAGATTATTACAACCAAACCCTAATTAGGGTTTCCCAAAATAACAAGAGTCATCTATCAGTAAACTATCAGTAGAGAGGCAGTTAAAGCTATATTCTAGGAGAGGCGTCCTTATCCTTCTAAGAAGCATTGCGTTCTACGAATCTGGACACTACTGCAATGACCTCCTCCATCGTGACAGGTGGCAGCATGCTGATCCGGAATTCAAGCTCATCCAAGTTCTCTGCACATTTGGCAAAGGTACTTGCCCATTCTGCTTCCTGCTTCCTAAAGTCATTCCGGATGGCGGAAAGACTTGCCACCTTTGCAAAATCCTTTCTTAGAAGTGGTCCAGTAGTCGAGAAGAAAACTTCTTGAACCCTTCGTTTCAGCTCCTCCAGCTGCATATCCTCTTCTCGGACAATCTCTTGATCAAACATTTCTGCAGCTGTCATGTGAATCTTCTCTCGGATGTCCTTTACCTGCTCCTTGATTCTAAGTCCATCCACTTTTGCCTTCTCCAAAACTTCCCTACATATAGTTACTGCCCAAAACCAATGATTGAAATCATATGCTGCTCCTGCAGCAATCACCTTCCCAGCGACCAATTCCTCCCTTGGAGTGCCCTTCAATAGCCTGAGGCATGGAATAAGCCTCTCCTGCATATCCGGAAGTCCTTCCCATGTTTCCGACATTTCCAAAAGTCTAGAAAGAAAGCATGAGGTTTACCCATAAGCAAGTGCCAACTTCTCCATGAACAATGCCGCTTCTGTGCCTTCACTCGCCATCCAGTCCTGAGCTTCCTTGGCCGTCACCATTCTGCGTTCGACATCCTTGGTCACCTCCTGTGATGAATTGAGGAGAGGAGGAACAATCACACTACCCTGATCAAGTGGCTGGGTCAAATGCTGTATATATTCCTTGAGACGTTCGACCTCCTTCTTATACTCCTCCTTCTTAGCCACTTCCTTTTCCAGTCTCGCTTTGATGGTCGAGACGGAATTATCTAACTCCTCTACTTCTTGACCTTTCGAGGTCGGGCCAAGGTCAACAATGGTTATAGCATACTCTTGAGGAGTAATTTCGTCCTGTGGCTTGTCCACCGTGGGTACTGCAATGTGCACGGAACGGTTGCCTGTCTCGTTCCTCTGAATAGTGGAGAATTTCTTGGCAGGCTTCTTGATTGCGACTTGCTCCAATTTTGCCAAGAAATCGGCAGTTTCATCCTCCTCTTCTTGAGCTTCTACAGGTACCTGGATCTTCATTCTCTCCAACAGCCATTCAGGAATGGTCGACTGTTCAATCCCATCCTCGACCTGAACCTCTTCCTCGTTCGGAACGTCCACAACCCCTCTGAGAGCGGAAATCATCCCCTCCTCGAAGTCATTGTTCCAAGCCTCTATCTCATTGTCTGAACCTAAGATTTCCGTGCCCGTAGGTGACGGAGGCTCTTCATCATCTAGCTGAATAGGTTCAATGTTTTCCTCTTGAACTGCAGGAGGTTCAAGCATCTCTACCAAGGAGTCGTCTATAGTAGCTACCAACTCGTCGATGTTTCTGGATGCTGCTGAACGAGAAGGTTCTCCCTTATGCCTCTTGGAAGCAGGCTCAGCACTTGGCATTATTTCTTTCCTTTTCTCTCCGATCCCGACCAAGTCCTGATGGGATGCACCGGCATTAGAAGAATATGACTCTGACTCGCTCAGTAGATCATATGTGAGCGTGATTCCTCTCTGTCTTAATTCTTGGGCATGATAATCAACCCACCACTGGGAGTATTTAGTCACCGGTCTCATTAAGGTTGCCAAATCTGCGTGCTCAGGTTCTGACCATTTCACTGGAGGAAGAGGTCGGCTTTCCTCGAAGCGTGGCTGGACGTGGTTTCCATCATCTTGTAACTGATCTGGCACCCGGCAAAACTCAATTGTCCTCATGAAGTCTAGTGACATTTTGGACCACATTCTCCGTCTGACTTCATACTCATCGGCGGCATTTGCCCAGAAATCTTCCAGTTCCATCCTGTGCTTGTATTTTCTCCCTTCCACTGTCCGGATATTATGGTGTGGGTCAAAGTTGACCCTGGACTTGTAGGTCGTGAAAGGATACCACTGGATCTCCAACCTTGCACTCTCAGCTGCCTGTGCTGATGGACAATACTCCAACATGTTCCCAATGAAAAATGGAAATGTGACAGATGCCTTCTTGGTTGGCCTTTGGATGTTCTGATACTCCTCCAACTGTCTCAAGACCTCGAGCAAGATCATCCAATTTGTCAGATAGATGGGCAATTTATAGGGATTTCTGGTAAATCCCTGGATCCTGACATATGTGAACTTCGGGAACTGGATGAACCAAGACCCGTACTTACTGATTAAACTTTTCGCTTCATGGCTCAGCCTCTGATGCACTCTTCCTTGAAGCTTTCTGGTAATATGCATTAGGAAGGCATCATGCACCCTACTGAAGTGAGTCTTCTCCTTCAATTGGAGCTGTGGATAGCAGTCGTAAGGCCTGAGCTCGTTCTCCCCGTTGCCAATTTTGCCCTTGCAAATCAATCCTGGATACTTGTATGATCTGGCCAACAGGTATACCACATATGAACTCATATGAAAAGACTTAGTCTCTTCAAGGTTGATCAATTGCTCATGGAGGTTGTCACTTACCATTCGTGACCAGTTGAACATTTTGACACCATAAGTGATCTCGTCTATGAAATAGTACATCCAGCTCTCGAAAAAGGCGCCTTGCGGGTTACCAGCTATTCTATTCAGCATCAGTATGATATCCCCAAAATCTTCCTTGAAGTCTGTCCGGCGAGGTCTCTTGGGCAACTTCTTGATTGAAGGCTTAGGCTTGTCCATCCACACCTTATTGACTGTTGTGGCGCACAAATCTGGTTGGCTATCATATAATCTTTTGGCTTCTTCCTTGGTCTTATAGACCGTCCGTGAATGTTCCGGGATGCCGAAGGTTTCCTGGACTGCCACTTCGCCTAAGTGTGCCAAGACTCTTCCATCAGGTGCGATGATCTGTCGTTTTTGAGCGTCATAGTGGAGAGCACACTCCACCATCAGTTCTACACAATCCATTGCCGGTGGGAATCCAGCTGCCTAAAATATCCCGTTTCTGACTATCCGTCTAGCTATCGGTGTGGGAAGTCCCTTCTGCCCATACACTCTTTTCTTAAATTCATCAAAGTCAACATGTCCGAGATCAGTATTCACGACATTCTTCCATTTTGAAATGACTTTGGTCTCTCGTTGAGCACCCTTGCTGGCAAACTTCATTTTCAGCTTCCTTGATGGTTCGCCTGCCGTGGTCGTCAACCTGCAGTCCAAAAGATTAACATTAATACAAAGACTTTTTCAAACAATTAAACCTCGTGCCTTGGATTCGAAAATTTACTTTCAGCTGGTTAAATAATTAAATTGCTGCGAAAAAGCAAGCTGAAAATAAATTGGATGAAGTTGAAAATTTCGCCAGAACTTTGTCAAGATGAAAGGACAGAAAAGAGATAGCAAATCAACTTGATTGTACACCAAACCTCAGTGAAGAACTATTGGATGCAAATCAGATTTAAAAGTCTGATTTTTAGAAGAAGAAGTGTGCCCCTTTTCACAGAAGAATTTCAGCTTTCAATAAATCTTCTCTTTTCCTGCGAAAATTTCTTCAACACTCTTTCACCTTCTGGAAAATTCGACTTTGCCTATTGATCAACCAATTGCCTGATAATTTCGAGAAAGATTAAATTTCTCTTCAGCTGTGTGTGAAAAAATGAGTTGTTGAAACTCATTATAATGTTGAAGGATTGAATTCGTTTTAGCAACTGCCATCTTCTCTCTCGATCTCGATTTGATTTCATTTATTCAAACAGGCAAGTTTCCTTTTATTTTTCAACAAGAATCAGTCTCGAGCTTATCCGGGCAAATCTCACTAATTCAATTTTTCACTTAATGTTTATCTTTGATTTTTTTTAATTTTTAAAAGAAAACATTAAATATTTAATTAAATTCATGGCGAATTTAATTTTTCTTGTCGGATTTCATCTCTGCCTAGCATACTTTATTTTCTTCCAATTCTTGTCTGGCAAATTTGATCTTGTCCAAGGCGTTTTAAATTTCCAAGTAGTTGAAAATAAATTATTAAAATATTAAAAATATTTTAATTTATTCCAACCCGTTCGTTTTGGACCCATGGCTATTTCGATTTCCTTTTCATTTTTCTTGGCCAAGAGTGTATTTTCCAATTTTATCCTTGATTTCGTCTAGCCAAGTCAAAATTTAAGCCATTCCATCGACGATTTTATTGCCAGATCCCTATTTTTCTTTGCCGAGGCGAGATTTTAATAGCACTGAGCCTATTTTGTTCTGCCAAAGTCAAATTTTCTCTTGCTCAGTCGAATTTTTCTAGGCAAAATCCTTGTCCAGATGTCTTCATCGAGTGAATTTCTTCGACGCTTGACAAATTCTTCTTCCTTCTGGCCAAGGGCGATCCTTCCTTTCTCCTTGACTTGTGCATTTTTCTTCATCCAAAGTCGTCAATTTCTTAACATTTTCTCCAGACCTAGGCAAATTTAATTTTTCTTCCACTTTTGTGCTAGGCACACTTCGTTTTATTCTTCGCCATATCCTAATCTTCTTTAGCACTTGTCCTTTCAAAATTGGCACTTAACCTCTTGAAAGTGTCAAGATACTTAGTCAAAAATCTCTATTTTTCATCTTTTAGCCTCTATACTTAGGCAAATATTCGAATTTTTCCTTGGACTAGGCACCAACACTTAGCAAAATCATTCTTTTCCCTCTTCATGTGCTTAGGCGAACTTCTTTAGCACCTTGAACAAGTATGGCGAACTTCATAAGTCTTTTGGACAAACATCTTAGATGTCCCTCTTTTCTAGGGCGGAATTCAAAGTTTCTTAGCATTTGTCTCAACATTCTATCCCTTTGGAAATGTCATAATATTTAGCCAAAGATCAATTTTCCACCTTTTTAGGCCCTCACACTTAGCAGATTTTCGAAATTCTCTTTGCTGGGCATTAATACTTAGTAAAAATTTTGATTTTTCCTTCTTCTACATGCCTAGGCGGACTTTCCAAGGCATATTCCACAAGCATGGCGGACTTCCTAAGTGTTTAGACATCCCACCACAAGGTTAGGCGGACTTTGAAGGCTCTTAGGATGTTGAGGGCGGACTTTAGAACCTTTTTGCACTTCCTTTCTTGTGGATGGCGGACTTTAGAGGACTCTAAGATGAGCAAGGCGGACTTTGGAGGATGTTTGGACAAGTCTTCAAGCACATGGCGGACTTTAGATGGGTCTAGGATTTGCTTGGGCGGACTTTAGAACCTTTTGGACATTCCTTTGATGCTAAGGCAGACTTCCAAGGGTGCTTGGACATGCATGGGCGGACTTCAAAGGAGTCTAGGATATGCTTGCTTCAAGATGGCGGACTTCAACACCCTTTGGCATGTGCACCTTGAGTGGATGGCGGACTTCAGATGTCTTTTGCCATTTTCCTTAGTGCTGGGCGGACTTCACCAGCTTCTAGACATTTTCCTTCATCCTTCTTCATGGCGAATTTCAGACTTAGCCATTTATTTCATGAATTTCATCCTTTTGAGCTGATTTTTGGTGATTTCGACCTTCAGATCTGATTGGTTTCGAACTGATTTTCCCGAATTTGATGTTTTTTTGGGTCTGATTTTCATGTTTTTTGACTCTTTTTTTCCAGATTTTTCAATAATTTTCAAATTTTCTCTTTGATTTTCTGAGAGTTCTATCAAGTTTTTTGGACTTCTGAGTGCGTTTTTGAAACTCGGGACCTTTCTAGATATAGAAACTTTCCAAAAATAGAAACTTTCTGAAAATAGAAAAAGCAAACCCTAAATAATAGGGAACATTGTTTGGTCCAAAAATGCCAAAAATGAAAAATTGAAAAGCAAGATTTCCTAAAAAGTAGGAAGTCTCAGAATTGGCCGAATTCACAGTCGATCTTCGTTTCCTGGGCCTTCTGAGCGCTTCCATGACGTCTACACACTGATTCAAGCATGAATTACTAACTCGGCTCGGGTAACTCTTGGCAAACTGACTTGAAACTCTTAACAAAGCGATCTCACGTAACCGTTGCAAGGAGACAAAACCCTAAAAACTAGCAGGCAACTGGGGGTCCCCATTGGCGATGGGGCGATGTGTGAAAAGGTCACAACAGGTACCTCGTTTTTCATGCCTAAAATTTGTGCCATCAAAATTTTTTTGGTATTCCTAAATCCTTCTAGGTTTTTATTAATATTTTTTGGGTTTTCAATAAAACCTCAAAATTCGTGCTAGCATTTTAGCTTTTTGCCTTGGAATTTGTTTTCTAGAACCTGTTTCTGTTTTCTGTGCATTATTTTGTCGTCACCAATTTGACTGCGAGGTACGTGATGGCATCTCTGACAAAACATAATGCTCGAAAGCAGCTAGAAGTTCAACTGAAAGAATTACAACACCTGGAAGCAGCGAATGCTTACGATCTTTGAATATCGATGTCTCAATCAGGTCGTTTTGGGGAACTCAAAACATCCCACTGTAGCCAGAAAGGATCAAGACAAATGGGATGAACACAATCAGGAAGCCATCATGCTCATCAAGCTTTCAATCATTGACAACCAGCTACCACAAGTGTCGTTAGGCAAAACAACTGCTAAGGTCTAGACAAACCTGAAGGATCTCCATGAAACGTCAGATAAGAGTCGTGCGTTCTTTCTTAAGAACATGCTCTTTTCAATAATGATGGGCGAGAAGAACACCACTCTCCAAGAGCATCTGACAAAGATAAAGGACATTCGCGACCAGCTGGAAGCTATTGGTCGAAAGATGGAGGAAGAGAACATGGTCATCATTACTTTGAAAAGTTTGCCAAAGTCTTACAAGCATTTCATTGAGACGCTCGATATTACTTCAACAAATGTTGACATGAAGTTTCCAGACTTGTGTAACAAGCTTCTACAACAGGATCGCTGGAGACAGCAATTCAAAAGCAGTACCAGTTCGTCCTCCACAAAACAAGCATTCTCTGCCAAATCTTCTACTAAGAACAAAGGGAAGGCCCAAACTTCTCAGCTGAAAAGCTCTGGTTCTTCTCAGGACAGCAAGAAGAAAAAGAACGTTCAATGCAATTATTGCCATAAATATGGTCACATCAAGGTTGATTGTCGCGTTCATTTGGCTTCTGAACAAAAGAAGCAGGGAGGGTCTCAACAAAACGCAAATGTCACAGAACACTCTGAGCAGAAAGAGTCTGCATTCTATGCATTTATGGCCAAGAGAACTGCAGCTCCAGTACATTCTTCTGCCTAGTATATCGATTCAAGGGCATCGCGGCATTTTACTCATCATTGGGATTGGTTCACCAAATTCGAACCATTCTCTAATTCTGTCATTTTTTGAGGAGGTGAAGAGTACACAGTTGCTCGTAAGGGCCCTATCCAAATTCACTCAGGAGGCAAAAATTTACTCTTTCTTGATGTTTACTATGTTCCCGGCATGGAACATAATCTCCTCTCAGCCAGTCAGATCATGAGGCATTCTCCCTAGTTGGATGTTGTTTTCAGTTCGTCCACCTGCAACATCATTGATAGGGAGACTCGTACTACGATAGCTATCGGGCTTGAGGATCACGGTCTGTATAGACTTGCTAATTCCAGTGATTCTTAGGAGCACACTCTGGCAGCTAGGAGCACTTCCATCAGCAAACTTTGGCACCAACGTTATGGGCGCTTGAATGTGCACTACCTCTCTCAACTGTCTCGAGAGGATTTGGTTGTTGGTCTACCTGCGATCCAAACTCAAAATCATGGAGTTTGTGGAGCCTGTCAAGCTAGCAAGCAGCATCGGACACCGTTCTCAGATGGTGATTCTTGGCGAGCCTCCAAGGTACTTCAACTGGTTCACGCTGATGTATGTGGGCCAATGAATACTCCTTTTGTTACTGGGTCCAGGTACTTGTTATTGTTTTTTGATGATTTCTGTCGGAAAATGTGGGTGTATTTTCTCAAACATAAATCAGATGTGTTCAACACATTTCAGCAATTTAAGGCCTTAGTTGAGAAGGAATCCAATTCTCAGATTGTTACTCTAAGGTTAGATAATGGGGGGGAGTTTTGTTCAACTGACTTCTCTTTTTTTGTGCTACACACGGGATTAAGCGTCAACTCACTACACCATACACCCCTCAGCAGAATGGTGTCGTTGAACGTAGGAATCGCACCATTACTAAAATGGCTCATTCTATGTTGAAGTATAGAAATGTACCTAAGAAATACTGGGCTGAAGCAGTTTATACTGCGGTCTACCTCCTGAATCGATCACGTACACAAGTCGTTAAGAAGATGACTCCTGAAGAAGCTTGGTCAGGACGTAAGCCTAAGGTGGGCCATCTAAAAGTCTTCGGTTCTACAGCTCATGTATGGATTCCAGACGCCAAACGTGCCAAGTTGGACTCCAAGAGCCAGACACTTATGTTTACTGGTTACAACGACAATCACAAGGCATACAAGTTAATTGATGTGGAGACGGATCGTCTCATATTCAACCGTGATGTTGTGATTGATGAGACTACTGGTCCATTTGTTCCTACTACCAGTCCTGCAGATCAGCCTATGAAGGTTCCTAATGAGGGTGTTCGTCTTCCTCTTGGTTCCCCTGATGGGAGGGCTTCAGAGCATTCTAACTCTAAAGATGAGGAGTCTACTGATCATGATATAGCACCACCCGATTTTCCTCAGGACTCACATCCAAATGACTTTGTTCCAGACATCCAATGCGATGTTTCTCCTATTCCAAATGTTGGTACTTCTACTCGTCGACCTAAGTGGTGAGCCAAGACTATTGGCGATCTTCATGATGATGAACTCATTGAGCGCAGATCAGTTCGTAGAAAGAGCAAGCATCCCAACATGGTCAATTTTGCTCTTATGGCCAACATCCACAACATCTATGAGCCTCATACCTACTCAGAGGATAAAGGAATTCCAGAGTGGGAAAAGGCTATGCAGACTAAATATCATAGTCTTCTGAAAAATTACACTTGGATTCTTTCTGATCTTCCTCCTGGGAAGAAACCTATCAGTTGCAAGTTGGTTTATAAAGTCAAGTATCATGCCGATGGTACTCTCGATAAATACAAGGCCAGATTAGTTACTCGGGGATTCACACAGGGGGAGGGCATTGATTACGAGACCTTCGCTCCTACTGCTAAGATGAGCACAATTCATCTTCTTCTCACTATTGCAGCCCAATTTGGTTGGATAGTTCATTAGATGGACGTCAAGAGTGTGTTTCTCAACGATGAGTTGCAAGAAGAAGTCTACATGACGCAGCCTCCTGGTTTCAAGGTTGCCGGCAAAGAACATCAAGTATGTAGCCTCGTGAAAGCACTCTATGGACTGAAACAGGGGCCTCGTGCATGGTACATCAAGATTGATCAGTACTTGGTTGATCATGGTTTTTAGCGCAGCCCTTTTGACACTAATCTGTATGTCAAACACTCTGGCGATGATATTCTCTTTCTTGTTGTCTATGTTGATGACTTGATCATTACTAGTAGTTCAGCACATTTGATTGCGGCAATCAAACAAGATTTGTATCAGGCTTTTGACATGACAGATCTAGGGCTTCTCTATTATTGCTTGGGTATTGAGGTTTGCCAGACAACTGATAGTATTTTTATCTCTCAATCTAAGTATGCTCGTAGTCTGTTTGACAAATTTCGGATGCAAGACTACAAACCTGCTTCCACACCTATGGACAAGGGGCTGAAGTTATCAGCCAACTCTGATTCACCTCCGGTCGATGAAACGATATTTAGGCAACTAGTGGGCAGCCTCATCTACCTCACTGCCACTAGACCTGACATCAGTTTTGCAGTGAGCTACATTTCTCGCTTCATGACAGCTCCAAAAGCTGATCATTGGATTGCAGTGAAGCGAGTGTTGAGATATGTTAAGGGCACTTCTGATTATGGCATTCTCTATGGCAGATGCAAGGATCCAAAGCTGATTGGTTACACAGACTCAGATTGGGCAAGTTCAGTGGATGACAGAAAATCTACTTCTGGGTATGTATTCAGTTTGGGTACCGGTGTTGTAACATGGACCAGCAAGAAGCAACAGGCAGTGGCTCTTTCCTCGACTGAAGCAGAGTATCGAGGAACCGTTAAAGCAGCATGTGAGGCAGTTTGGCTTCGTAGGATGCTTACTGACATGCACATGTCACAAGCAGGACCTTCTCCCTTGTATACTAATAATCAAGGGGTGCTCAAACTGGCCAAAAATCCAGTCTTCCATGAACATACCAAGCATGTCGAGCTTCATTGTAATTACATCCGCAAGCTGGTAGAAGACGGATCCGTTCAACTGCATTATGTTCCAACAACAAAGCAGACTGCAGATATTCTCACCAAGTCTCTAAGCCCGGATAAGTTTGTCAAATTCAGGGGGCAACTTGGTGTTGTTGATGGATTGACCATTAAGGGAGGGTGTTAGAATATTATATTCTTTTGTTATTTAATGGTCAATATTATGTTATTAGTTTAGTTTAGTTTGTTTAGTTTAGTTTGTTTAGTATACTGTTTCTATAGTAATAGGTAGATAGAGTTGGTCATTTCATTAAATGACTACAGTATTATGTGACCTCTTTATTATGTAACTTTTTTCATGTTAATGTTACAATGTATTTTTACCATTCACATGGTCACCCATGAGAGTGTAAGTAAGAGCAACTGATTTACTTTTGAGCCTATTCACATGCTTCTCCACCCAGCTCCTTGTGAATGTCAGAACCGGTATGCATAATGTGTCCAAGTCTATGATCTTCGATTCTGACCAATCAGGCAGTGGGACCGATGTATTCCTCACGGACTCATAGTCTAGCTATATTACATTCATGTCCTCATCTACTTGATCCGAAACTGGAACAGCTTCGCACTCTCTGATCATCTTCAGAGGTAGCCTAGTAAACATTCTTCTCCTAACTTCAGCATCATCTACCACATTAGCCCAGAGGTCTTCAATATGAGCCCTGTGCCTATAATCCACACTTTGCACCATTTTGATGTTATTGTAATGATCGAAATCTTGCCTGCTAGTGTGGTATGTGAGGTGGAAGAACTACAACTCATCCTCAACTTCTTTGGCTACCTACAATGAAGGACAAACTTCATTTGAATTTCCCATAATGATCGGGAAGTCTAATCCTCCTTTCTTCTTCTTCTTTTGGATTTTATCATAGGCAATGACTTGCCTAGAGACTTCTAACATAACCATTATGTCAGTGGGGTACCTTGGTAATCTGTACGGATACAATGTGAACCCCTGCAGCCTAATATAGGTGAACTTTGGAAATTGGATAAACCAATATTCGTATTCTTCGATCAACTCCTGAGCCTCTTTTGATATTCTTTGCTGAGTCCTTCGCTGAAGAGTCCTCGTTATGTGCATGGTGAAGGCATTGTTCACCCTTTTGTAGTTGGTGGTGTTGCTCAAGTGCAACTGTGGGTAAGCCTCATAGATTTTAAATTGTTCAGGACCGCACCCAATTGGCTCTTTGTAAGTTATCCCTCTGTACTTGGTCATTTGAGCCAGCATATATATAACATATGAGCTCATGTAGAACATTTTTGTTCTTCTCAGGTTCCTGAACTGCTCATCCAGATTGTCACTTATCATCCTTGCCTAGTCAACGCACTCTTTCCCCTCCATTATAATCCCGATGTAATAAAACATCCATGGCTCGAAGATGAATAATTGAAAGCTTTCGTTCACCCGGCTGAGCATCATTATCAAATCACAGTACTCTTGCTTCACATCATCCGAGATAATTTGCTTGGGAAGCTTGGTGCGAAGAGGCCTGGGTTTCTGCTTCCAAACTGAATTTATCATCCTGGCACATCTTTCAAAAGAGGAGGCGTACATCCTTTCAGCTCTTTCCTTTGTTTTGTACACCATCCTATCAGAAGTGGGAATTCCAAATGCCTCTCCAATGGCATCAGGCATGAGATTGGCAAACAATTTGCCATCAGGAGAAACAATCGTCCTTCGCTTCGGCCTATAACAGTTGGCGCACTCCATGATCAATTATAGACACTAAATTGCTGGTGGAAAACCAGCAGTTGCATAAATTCCACTCTTCATAATTTGGTGCGCTGTGACTGATGGAGGATGGCCTCCTAGCCCATACATTCGTCCTCTGAGTGCTCCCAGGTTGAATGAACTGACGTTGGTGTCATTCAACTCTCCCAGCTTTGAAGTAAACTTTGATTCAGGAAGAAACGTCTTGCTCAGCGTCTTAATTACTACCTGCCTGGATACGCCAACTTTGTTCGATTCAGCATTTGCAGCCTTGTTTTCCCTTGCAGCATCTCCTCTACCTGCTTCAACCATCCTACAAAATAAAAAACAAGCATTAAAATTCAGACTTAGAAAATAAATCACCTCAAGATGGCAAAAATATGGAGTTTTCAAAAAAGAAGAGTCTTCAGCATTAAATTTTCTAACTCCAAACCTCAATACTTTCAGCAGTATAACTTCTAGCACTTGGAAAAATTCATCCAAGCTTGCTGATTTGACTAACTCGCTTCAACAACTTCACCTCCACTTTTCTTCTCACTTTCAGAGTCACAATTTTGCACGTGCAAATGGTGAGAAGAAATGAAAACTTCATTGCTTAAATAATTGTGTGTGGGAGTTTATTTTAGCAAGTTCATTCAATTTCCTCTCCCACTACTTGGCAATTTTCTAACTTTGGTGAAGTGATGGGTGAGTTATCACCCAGATAGGTCCCGCTCATCATAAAATTTTCCTTTGTTGAAGATTCCTTCCTTCTGCAAAATTCAAATTTTTCCCTTTTAACTACCTGTAATCACTTAGTCACCTCAAACATTTGTGGGAAATTACTTATCTCATTTAAAATTTCCAACATTGAAAATTTTACCCCCTTTTGATGGGCGCATTTCATCATGTGTCTTAGAACTTTTCATGCCTTAGAAACCTTTTAAATCTCTCCCCAAGGGTGCATTTAAGGGGTCACATTCACATTTCAAGGCGCATTTGGACCCTTGGTGTTTCAAGTTTGATTTCCAATGTCTTAAAAAAATTCTCAACCTCCTCTTCTTAAGACGCATTTTGATGGGTCTACTTTTATTTCATGATTTGGAAAATTTTCTCACCCAACCTCTTATGGGCGCATTCTAGACCTTGTTCTTCAAATTTCTCAGCCTTAGAAAATTTCCTCCAACACATTCTTCCTCCTTGGGCGCATTTTGAAGGGTGTTGTCTCATTTTCCAACCTTAGAAAATTTTCATACCTTCACACTACCTTGGGCGCATTTACCACCTTGTTGCCCCATTTTTCTTGCCTTAGACCTTTTTCATATCTCACTCCATGGCGGGCGCATTTGAGGGGTGCTCCGTATTGTTTTTCATGACTTAGAGAAACCTTCTATTCCCATTTGCTCTTTGGGTGCATTTGAGGTATCTTACTTAGGGCACATTTCATAGGGTCTTGTTTTATTTTCCACGCCTTAGACAAATTTCTTGCTCTAACTTCTTTGGGCGCATATGACCCATTTTGCTTCTTGTTTCAATGCCTTAGAAACTTTTAGCTTCCATTCACCCTTGTTTTCTATTTTTAGCAGTTTTCTGGAATATGTGATTTTCATGAATTTCCAACTTCTCAAGAATTGATCTTTTTTTTGCTCACCCGGACCCTCATGACTTGACTGACTTGTTCACACCAGCCTTTTGCGCTCCCCTGCTATTTTTAGCCTTGTTCTAGAAGTGACTTACTAAAAATAGTAAGTGTGCAAAATGCGCTCAAATTTTACCAGTAGATTCCTCGAAGAATGTTGATCAAATGGGATACATCAATTTTCAGAGATTCTTGCATTTTGCCCTTCATTTTAGGCATAGAAGTAGGAAACCGTAATTTTACAGCATATGCTTCTGTAAACTTCCATTTGATGTCGTTCTCGTTGCATGTTACTCTATTCTGAAAGCTGAAGTGTTGGAGTTGTTCCAATGACACCATGCCTGCCAAAGATGGACCTGCTAAAAATAGAAAGTTGTCAGAATTCATTCAAATTTTGCATACAAGTCCTCTGAAAGGGTTTAAACTCAGTGATATGATAAAAATTTCCAAAACCCTAGGGAAAAGCCCCAAACTGGGGCACCTGCTAAAAATAGTAAGTTCTCGTAATTGGCTTAGATTTTGCAGGTAAGTACTTTGAAGGGCTTTAAACATGGTGCAACAATCATAATTCCAAAAGTCTTAAGAAAAAGGTCCCAAATTGAGTACTTACTAAAAATAGTAAGTTGTTAGAATTCAGCGATATTTTAATGGGAACCTGCTTGAAGTCTCTCGATTGCGGTGCCAAGCTCAGATTTCAATTTGCCAACTCAATTTGACCTCAAACTAGCCTAAAGAATGAAAACACTAATTTGTCAAGACGTTCTTCAGACTTAGCCAACACTCCAAATTACGCCAAAAGATAGGTACATCCCTGAAAGATAGACGGAACAAAGAGAGATAACTGCAAAACCACCCAAAAACCAAAGCCAAAAGACCCGAATGGAGCAAAAATAGGGGGTCCTGTTGATGCGTGTTTTATGACTCACTAAGCACTTTAGAATAAAGAGTCCAGAGACGCTCTATCCTCTCTTGAAAAATTATCTCGTATGCTAAGATTGCTAGAAAGGTCATACGGTAATTCCAATGTTTCTTAAGATTGGGGATGGACAAGCTCAATGGATGATGTGATATGCTGATTTCACAAAGGGACCTTGGATAGTAAATTACTCAGAAGTAGGGATTAGAATTGATTTGACGTTAAATGCTCGTGTTTTTGGGATTTTCAGTTTTGGGATAAAATAAAAGGAAAAAGGGTGAGGGTTTAGAAACTAGACTTATGTTAAACTACTCCTATGAACTTAAGAGACAAATGTTGGATAGTGAAATTTAAACCAATCTTTGTTTTGCCAAGCATAATGACTACAACTAGACAAAGATGATGCAATCTTCAATGGATTTACGAATGATGTCCTATTACACAATACCACCATCAATTTGAACAATGTATATAGGTAATAGAATCCAAGTTAAACAATTTTAAAGTTCAGACTAACCTTGCACATCAAATTGAAAATCATTCAATTGAAAAAGGTATGAACCAATTCCACTATTTCCAACACTATCAATCTTTCATTCATCCAAAAAATGCTAGAACTAATTTACTTTATTGAAGAAATTATGAAACCAGCATAGCTCTCAAAATAACAAATGCTCAACTCTGAATCCAATTATTATCTGAATAGCACTAGTAGCAACAATTTCATAAGTCTCTCCTTGAATGAATGAAATGCGTGGGGTTTATATAGGCACCCCAATTACAAAGCAACGGCCCAGATTGATTTGAGATCAATGGCCAAGATTATTTCAAGAAACCCTAACCCTAAAAAGCATAACCAACTCAAAGGACACATGGCACAAGCAAGACGAGCCACTTGGAGTATGGCAAACAATGACACCTTGCAAATCATTCGAGCAAGTGGGAATCCAAAATGCAATTCCCATTGGACTACTCCCTAGCCGCAAATGCAAGAAATTTTGCTAACACGAAATCCAACTCCTCCATTGATATGCTCGGCATAGAATCCAGTTGCACTCCCATTATGTCCAAGGTTTCAAGGCACTGGGTAAAAGTACTTTCCCACCTATCTTCCTGTTTCTAAAAGTTATCCATAAAGGTCAAAAGGGAAGACATATCATCAAGCTGATTTTCTGTAACAATCTGCACTTCTTTGAAGTAAATATTCATTACATTCCTCTTCAATCCTTCTAAATCCAAGCCATTTGCATCATGATGCTCCTGCCCTGTTAATCCTTCAAGAGAAGTGAGGATTTTAAACTGAATTTTTTCAATTGCACTCCGTATAACAGCACATTCTTCCTTCATTCCATCATATATCTTCCTTTGAGCCAACAAGGAATGATACCACCTACTGAAATCATACGAGGCTCCTTCCTTAATAACCCCTTCTTGGATTAATACTTGCAGGGAAACTTCTTTTAAAACATTCAAACGAGGTATTACTTTGTCATTTACGTACTGGAAGTCTTCCCAATTGTCCTCAATCTGGCCAACTTCAGTCATAAGCAAGGCAGATCTGCCATAAGTTTGAGCACATTTCTCCAAGAATTGCTCCATCTGTTTTGAGATATTGTTGATCCAACTCTTAGTTGCTTGGCTTGTGATCCTCATAGCTTCAAGAGTATCAATGGATTCCGGAGGAGGAGATGATGGCGGAATAAAAGCTTCACTTTCTTGGCGCAAAGGGGCTGTTAGCTGCTGAATGAACTCTATCAGCCTTAAATTTTCTGATTCTAGCCTTTCCTTCTCCTCTGCTTTATCGAACTTCTCCTTGATGGCCTTGGAAGTGTCTGCTAACTCATGGAAATCCTGTTCTATCGTGGTTGGCCCAATGTCCAACGTTGTAACTTCATAATCCATTGGAGTAATCTGATCTCTAGGTTTGTCAACTTTTGGGACTGCAACTTGTAAGATTCTGGATCCTGCATCATTCCTGGTAATCTGAGAATACTTTTTAGGCTTCCTTGGCATTTTAGCTTTGCCAATCCTCTCTAAGAAGTCTTGCATGCTTTCGACTGGTTGAACTTCATCTAGTGGTCTAGACTTCTTCATCAAACTTTCGGTCAACCAAGCTGGGATAGTGGATAATTCCATCCCATCCTCCAATTGAATATCATCTTTAATTCCTTTCAGAGCAGAAATTACTTCATCTCCCAGCTCTTCATTGTTTTCCAGGATTTCAGTATCTTCCATGCCTTCAATCATCAGAGTATCATCTCCTTCCAAGCACTCAGTGAAGGTTTGCTCTTGGACAAAATTCAGCGGTTCTAACTCTTGAAATTCGACCTCTTGTTCATGGCTTGGTTCGATCTCAGCAATGGACACCTTTTCTATTACTCCAATAGATAAAGTACTTGAAGATGATGGAATTTCGCTCACTTTATGCTTCTTACTCTCCAATTCTCTGTCAGCTGCTTCTTTTTCCTTTGTGTGAAGATCTTCACTCACTACCTTTCTCTTGCTAGGACATGAAAGTTCATCAAGATTTTCTCCAACTGCCTCACCCTGGCTTTCCTTATTGCTCAATGTGGCATAGGTAAGAGTAACTCCTTTTCTCAATCTGTTGATCTGATTATCTACTCACTCCCTAGAATAAGCTATAATATCCTTCATCAATATTTCCAAATCAGTCAACTCAGGTTGAGTCCAGTTGGGCAACAAGATAGGCTTATCTCTTTCTTGTTCAAATTGAGGATGGACGTAGTCTCCATTGTCTTTTACCTAGTCAGGTATAGGGAATAAGTCACACCTTTTTACAAGTTCAATTGGAATTCTAGACCAGATCTTCTTCCTGACTCCATATTCGTCCACCAAGTTAGACCAATAGTCTTCAATCTGCATAACATGAAGAGACTTCTTCCCGTGAACTCTCAAGTATGGATCATAATCAAACCTTGGATTATAAATGCCGAACTTATAAAATTGCAACTCTAACTTTGCTGCCTTGGCTGATTGCAATGAGGGGCAAACTTCTAGCATTTTCCCAATTGCAATAGGAAAATCCACTCCTTGTTTGTTCCTTTTCCCTTGAATAGAATCTATACACGCCAATTGCCTTGCAACTTCAAGCATAACAATCTTGTCTGTTGGATACCGAGGAAGTCTATGCAGAGCATCTGAGAATCCATGAACTCTTATGTATGTAAAGGTCGGAAACTGGATGAACCAAGATCCGAATTTATCAAGCATCACCATAGCCTCCTTAGATAGCCTTTTTTGAACTGCTCCTTGAAGCACTCGCGTGATATACATAAGGAAGGCGTCATTGGTTATCTTATAATTGTCTTTATAATGTAACTGGAGCTACGGATAGCAATCATATGCTTTGAGCTGATTATTTCGAAGTCCAACTTCCCCTTTGCAAATTAGTCCTCTATACTTAGTAAACCGTGCCAAGATATAAACCACATAGGAACTCATACAGAAGGTCTTGGTCTTCTCCAGGTTTCTCAACTGGAAATCAATGTTATCACTTATCAATTTTGCCCAATTTATTGCTTCCACTCCTAATACGACCTCCTCCACATATGAAAACATCCATACTTTGAAGAAAGCTCCTTGAGAAGTACCCATAATCCTGTTCAGCATATGAATCATGTCACTATATTCTGGTTTAAAATCTGTGCAAATTAATCTTTTTGGCAACTTAGAGCGATGTCTTTTGGGTTCCTTGATCCAGTTAGAATTGACTATGTCCATACAGGATTCTTTGGCTTGATCAAACATGACCTGTGATTCCTTTTGAGTCCTGTTCAACATTTTTTGACGATGAGGAATACCAAATACCTCTCTGACTGAATCCTCCATGAAGTATGCCAAAGTGATCCCATTAGGTGTTTTAATGGATCTTGTCTGTGGATTGTATCTTCTGGCACACTCAACCATTAGCTCACTGCATTGAACTGCAGGTGGAAATCCTGTTGCTTGATGAAGTCCGGACTTAACGATGTTAGTTGCAATAGGTGTGGGCATTTCGTGCTGAGTACCAAACATCCTTTTCTTGTGTTGAATCGCATTGAACTGCTCAAAGTTGGTATCCGCTACCTTCTTCCATTTCGAGGACAATTGAGATTCTGGATAAAATTCCTTGAGGACTTCCTTTACTTGGGCTTTTCTAACTCCACCTCCTACGTTCTTTGAAGTAGACATTGTGCCTGTACGAAGCTCAAAGTTAGAATATTTCACAAATTTGTAAAGAAGGCGATTTTATGGCTGGAGAGTTAAATAAATTAATTAAAAAAATTCCAAAACTCATTTGCCTAGGCTGGTTGGAGAATAAACTTCAATAAAATAAATTCTTTTCCAACCTTTATCCTTTTAAAAGAACTTTCAAGGAATTTTTTTTTAAAATTAATTTACTAGACTTTAAAAACTGAAAAAAGCGAAGTTTCTGTGCAAAACAAGACAAAAAATTCCTTTTCTCTCTATAAATTCGCCAGCTATGAGTTGATCGAGAAATCTAAAAATGGAAGGAAAAAGTCCAACCTTGTGTTCTGGAATTAATGCAACTTGCAGCTCAAGAAGAAAACAAGAAGAAGGACGCCTTTCTAAAAGAAGTTTGCCTGTGAAGAACTTGACCTGTGAATAATGAAAAAATAAAACTCACAAGCACTTCTTTTATAATAAAAAGTTTCCTTATTACCCAGGGTCGATCTCTTCCTTAATTGGGTGCTTTTGCTTTAAAACAAAAAAAGCAATCTTATCTTCTTTTCTTTTTCAAGGCGTCTCTTTTTGGCTTGCTAACTAAGTTTTATTTTAAAATAAAACTTAAGTTATTTTATTCTCCTTTTGCCTTCTAGAAAATTCGACCTTTAAGTGGACTAATCCACTTTTCAACTGGATTTTTCATTTTTCCTTTACCAAGGTGGGTCTTTGCCTTAGAAAAAAATTCATTTCTCCCCTTCAAAATTCGACTTTCAACTGGAATTTTCATCTTTCCAACTGGAATTTAATTTCCTCCTGAAATCCTTGAAGTCCAATTCGAATTTTTACTTGCCTTAGTTAATTTTCATCATTTATCCAACCGGAATTTTGAATTTTCTAACTGGATTTCCTTTTAATAGGCAAATTTTAGCAAGATTTTCAAATGGACGAATTTCAATTGGATTTTTCCAAGATTCAACTGGATTTTTCTCATGGGCACACTTATCCAGCCTTAGGCGAATTTTACCACAATTTTCTTGCTTTTTACTTGATTTTTGAATGATTTTCTCTCTTGAAGGCACGAATTTTTTAATTGATTTTCCAGCTTTTGCATGCGCCTTGTCTTGCTTTTCTCATCTTTGCATGCGCTTTTCTCATGATTTTTCCGATTTTTGCTTGATTTTTGCTTGCTTTTTAATTCCAAAAGTGGTAACGTTCGACTCCACTGCTAGTGAGACCTAGCACTTTCTAATAATAGAAACTTACTAAAAATAGAAAAGGCAAAAAGCAACTTTCTAAAAATAGTAAATTCCAGATTGGTCCAGAAATGCCAAAAACGAAAAAAAGCAAAAAAGTAAAAAAGCAGAATCCCTAAAAAATAGGGAGTGTCAGAATTGAGCGAAAGCACAGGCGATCCTCGTCTACCGGGTCTTCTAAGCACTTCTATGACATTCACGTTCAGTTTCAGGCCAAAATTCCCAATTTGGCTCGGGTGATGACTCCAGACTTTGACATGAAATTTCCAGATACTCGAGACTATGAAATTGCTACTCAAAGCTAAACTCTAAGAGCAAACCAGTGAGGGTCCCCATTTGCAATGGGGTGATGTGTGAAATAGGTCACAATAGGTCCCCATTTTGAATGGGGTGATGTGTGAAAAGGTCACAATAGTAAGGAAGTTGGGAAAAAAGTGTGTCCAAATTGGGGTAGCACATTACAACAACTCCCGCATTTGTCTATTCAGCTCCGCATTTTCTACAGGTGTCATTCTATGTGTCGCTTTGTTTGGCAAACTTGCTCCAGGTATGAGATCTATATGATGACTGATGCTCTAGATTGGTGGTAAGCCATCTAATACATTTTCTAATATGATGTCTTCATATTTTGTCAATAATTCTACTACTTTTGTCTATGATGGATCTTCCTCCTTCGCTGCCTCCAAACTACCATCCTTCTTTGGAATTAATGCAAAACACATATTCTCATGTCTAAGTCCATCCAAAAACTTTCTTCCATCCACGAAACACGGTTTGGTTGTGCCACAAACTTCTTTTTTGTCCTCTTCGTCCAAAGGGTTCAATATAGTTCTTTTACCATTTGCAGATACAGGTATTCTTTATTCCACCATGAATAGCTTTCCTATCATATTGCCATGGTCTTCCTAACAGTAAATGGCATGCCTCCATAAGCTTAATAGCACACAATACCTCATCCTTATATGATCCTATATGAAATTTCACCAAGCATTGCTCATTCACCAATATCTTATACTCATCCCAAATCCATTATATCTTATAGGGCTCTAGGTGTTTCAATCTCTTCCAATTCAACTTGGTTACCATCTCTTCTGAAACTAGATTATCAATGCGACCACTATCAATGATAACTTTACATAACTTTCCTCTAGACTTCCCATCTTGTTTTGAACAAACTCTTTCTTTGTGGTGGTTCCTCAATCACTTCTTCATGCATCAAAGCTCTTCTCATCACCAATGATTTGACTTTCTCTAGTTTCCCAACTTAATTTGGGGATTCAATAGGTTTCTCTTCCATGTATGTTGTTCTTCTTATATGATCAATTTTCTTGCAAGTGCTTCCTTGATGACATTCAAATGCTCTGTGTCCTTCACCTCTACACTTGAAACAAGTTCCTTTGAATAGTCTCTTCTTAGATCTTCCTTCATCTCTCCTATATCCTTCATTGTGGTAAAAATTATGACCTCCTCTGTCACTGTGGTAGAAATTTCTATCTTCTCTCCCTCTACAGTATGAATTGTAGTCCTTTTCTTCACTATGGTAGGGCTTTCCATCCTTATTTTGCTTTGCATAAGGTTTTCTTCCTCTGGATTGTGATCCGCACCTCTAGAATCTTCCTCTTACACTTCTTTGCCTTTGTTCAAACTTCTTGTTCAACTTCTCCTCCACTTTCCATGCAAATTGATATGCTTCCTCAACTATTGTCATCTTTACCAGGCTCAATTACTCTTGAATGTTTATTCTTAGTCCACTGATGTACCGTGCAAACTTTGCTTTGCTTGCTTCACTATGTCCAGTTCTAATAATCATCTTGTAGATTTCTCCTTTTGCGTCGGCTTCTACAATCTTTTCAGCAATTCAAGCTCATAATCAATAGGTATGAATTGATCCTTCAACTTTGTCACCATCCTATCCCACTTTGTGATTTTCTCCTTTCCTCTCTTGTTTCTATCCAATTGAACTTCTTTCCACCAAATAGCAGCATGACCTTTCAACTTAGTTTTTGCAAATCTTACTCTTTTCGGATCTTCAATTTCCTCATATTCAAAGTATTCTTCCATATCATTGATCCAATCAATCAATTCCTCAAGGTATAAATTTCTCGCGTAATTTTGAATTTCAATCTTAGGTTGCTTATCAATTTTGGAAATAGCTTTCAACATCTTTACTTAATCTGATTCTTCTTCTTCTTCTTCTTCTAGGTTCTCTTCAATTTGATTTGCAGCATGATCTAACTCATCATCGCTTTCATTTGCATGTCTAGGGTTTAGACCTCTTCTTTTGTCTTCCTCTACAACATCCAATCGGACTCTCATGGC
Organism: Sequoia sempervirens; assembly: GCA_007258455.2. Taxonomy (NCBI): domain Eukaryota; kingdom Viridiplantae; phylum Streptophyta; class Pinopsida; order Cupressales; family Cupressaceae; genus Sequoia; species Sequoia sempervirens. The sequence continues at coordinate 29,166 of VDFB02204399.1, read as the reverse complement.
TCTCATCATTTGTAGCATTTCATCCATTCTTCCAGCGACATTGGCCATACCAGGTGCTCTCCTTGGTAGCATATCTTCCCTTGGATTCAACAACATACATGCATCATATGCCTCATATGCGGAATGACTAAGGGCTCACAAGCTTGCCGCTAGGGCATTTACAACATTACAACTGGCCAAAGGCCTTATTACAATCCCACGACTAGGTAGTTTGAAATATCTAATCTCTAATCATGAAATCCTAACTTGATGACTGCTTTACAAATGATTACAAATGATCTTAAATATGATTCTCCAACTCCAACAAAGGTTTGAGTCGGCCTCGAAGGGTTACAAACCTAATGTATGATCAAACGTGTAGGTCGGCCAACAAGCATGAAAGATAATCCATTGTCAAATGAAACATCTTGCAAATCTCCAAGAAAGATCCCTTGGACCCAAAATGCCTTGAATGATGTTCCATTAACCTCTGCATCTCCGGAATAGGTTTGCACAATATGCCTGAACCAAATAAGCCCCAAATGCTCTATCTGTGAATTGACAATGAAACTCTGAGAGCGATAAATTTTTGCCAACAAATGCAAACTTCCTGAAATATGAGAGTTGGGAAACCTTTAAATAGCTCAAATCTAAGAACTACTAATTTTTAATCAAATTCCTATCCTATGTAGTGTAGTCACTAAAGGTTGCAGTTGATTCCTATGCAATCTTAGGATAACTAGACTATGCTCAATAAATGAATTAATTAGGTGCAAGTGTTATGATGCTTGGATGGTGTTCTAGAAGTCCCTAAGAAAGGAGCAAGCTTTTACTAATTGATGATAGTGTATTCTTCACTAAAGTTTTCTTCTCACATTGAGTTTCTCTAGAGTAAAATCAATTGTGTTAATCTTCTTTTATGTGATGTTTCTCACTTGTTTATGCTCTATTTGCGAGTTTGCTACAATCACAAGTAGATAAGATTCAATTGTATGTAAGGAAGATAAACTATATGAAAGCGTGGAACTTGTTCTTCACAACATAAATTGTTGGAATTAATCTCGCATAGGCATACGCTTAGTTGCACTGTGGTTTTGTGGATTGATTAAGCAATTCATGTGTGTGATAGCATGATTTAGGAATTAGAAGATGCAATGGATGTTCATGTAGTCATATATGTGAACATATTGATTCCTGCATAAAGATTGTATGTTGTTAGAAATCAGCCGCAATTGTTGTACTTGCATCTTACTTTGTGTTAATGTTTTGGTAGCTGCAGGAGGTATCTTCTTGTGTCAGAAGAATCTTCCTTAAATAAATTGTTGTGTCAGCTGGCCGACCTCATAAATTATCTTATTCAACATGCAAGGTGTAACTAACATGCAGGAGAATCTGCATACTGACATGCATGAGAATCTTTGTTTGTATTCCTTAAATAGACTCATGAACTGCCACCTTGTGTGTCTTCTTGTGGCTGCATATTTGCCTATATTTAGGTTGAAGTGTGGACTTGTTTGGTGATTTATTTTGTCTATAAAAACAAGTCATTTCTTCAAGAAGAAGTTGGATTTTTTACAGCAGATTATTATCCTTTGAAGAGCAGATTGATATCAAGGAGAAATCAGAGGTTTTCTGTATATTGGCATCTAGGAGAGGCGCTGAGACTTGTAAGCTGATTTATTGGCATCTAGGAGAGGTGCTGAGACTTGTAAGCTGATTTCATTCAATATACAAGAGACATATTTGTGGCTGGGTTTTTCTCCCTTGAGAAGGAGGGTTTTCCCAGGATATATACTATGTTATATTGTTCATGACTTCACGTGTTTGTGTTGCATTTTCTGCTTTCTGTTAAATCTGATCCTAACATTAACATGGTATCAGAGCGGGTCTACGAAAAGATCCGATCAGATTTGGTCTAACAAGAACACAGTCTCTTGTGGCACAGTGGAGTTTTGAAGGCTTTTTCAGTTTGTAAATCTTAGACATGATTAGAAGGCATGGGAAAAGCTGTTGAGTCTGTGCGTGCAAGTGCCATGGAAAGAAAGTGATGGAGTCAATGCTATTTTGTGTTGACTTATCTTCTGCAGTGCGGGTGAATGTCCTATTGCTGTTCAAAGGGGTCTTGATGCGTGGGAGTCATGTTTTGTTAAAACTGATATGAGAATGTTATATATTTATTGACACCTCTTTAGGCATGGGCAATATGGAAGTGTGAGTAACTTCTGGGCTATTTTCACTTGATGTGAAGCCGTGACTTTCTAGATACTATTCTATTGCTTGTTTTGAGTTTTGGATGTGCAGAAATTCTCTGAGCTAACGAGGGTGTTATATATAATCTATTTTGTTGCCATCCACGATGTGTGAAGCCCTTTGGAATTCATGGGTGTATGTCTTTTCTGAAGAAGTCTTGAGGAGTGCCTCTTGAAGGCTAGCATTAATTGGCTACTGTATCTTTTTCTGTAGAAGACTAAAATTTATTCAGAACTCTGATTAAGTGTGCTGTGTATAAGGAGTTTCTTGGAGCTGCAATCTCTGTTTACAAGCTTGGGAAGCAAAAGGCCACGTTTATGGAAGGAAGTCGTGATGATTTTTTACTCTTTTGATTACTTAAACTCTTTCGTCGCATGAGTTTGGGTGCGTTGATTCATAATGTGATCTCAAGATTTAAATAGAGTCTTCAATCTTTGATAAACGATAGTTTCATATTCCCACTTTCCATGAGGGTGAGATCGAGTGAAGGTGGCGAAAATGAGACACAGCTACAGGTCTAGCTCATTGGTGTACCAACATAAAGAGATAAGTATCTTATACTTGTTCCTTGAATGAATTATTTACGTAGTTATTAATTCATGCTACATCAATGGATAGTGAATCTTGTATGCTTCTAGCTTTGATATTTCTTCTGGATAGTTTAAACTATTAGTAATCTCTCTCTAAATGCTTCCAAGACGGATCGAGGAGCAAGAGGTTGATGAGAGATTGCCTAGAGAAGAAGAGCTTGGGGCATCCTGTAAGGAACTCATGCCAACTGGAGAAATGATCAAGCATGGAGTCATAGCTTGCAGCCATGGGACTGAGTTGGTGGCTGAAGCCATCTCTCGAAGAGGAAGAACCTATTCAAGTTGTCTTTGAGATTAGTTTCTTCGAAGAGGAGGAATTTACATTCAGAGGGAGTTTGACAATTCCTCATAAGCAACCTTGGACGAGGAGGTCAGAAGGTTGATGCAATTACTTGGAGCTTCAGAGGGAGTTTCATCATCATGGAGATCTGTTGTTAATGCATTTTCCTCTGAGATGGAGGAATTTGAGGTGAAAGCCCTTGTTAATGCATTTTCCTCTGAGACGGAGGAATTTGAGGTGAAAGCCCTTGTTAATGCATTTCTCTCTGCAAGAGAGATTTGAGGTATCAGCCCTTGTTAATGCATTTCTCTCTGCGAGAGAGATTTGAGGTATCAGCCCTTGTTAATGCATTTCTCTCTGCGCAAGAGATTTGAGGTATCAGCCCTTGTTAATGCATTTCTTTGAGAGCGAGATTTGAGGTATCAGCCCTTGTTAATGCATTTCTCTGAGAGAGAGATTTGAGGTATCAGCCCTTGTTAATGCATTTCTCTCTACGAGAGAGATTTGAGGTATCAGCCCTTGTTAATGCATTTCTCTGAGAGCGAGATTTGAGGTATCAGCCCTTGTTAATGCATTTCTCTGAGAAAGAGATTTGAGGTATCAGCCCTTGTTATTGCATTTCTCTCTGTGAGGGAGGTTTGAGGTGCAAGCCTTTGTTATTGCATTTCTCTTTGTAAGGGAGATTTGAGGTGTAAGCCCTTGTTAGTGCATCTTTCTCTGCAAGAGAAATTTGAGGTGAAAGCCCTTGTTCCACTCTCTGGGAGTAGCCATGGTGGATGTCATATTGAGTGATTCCATGACAACATCATGTTAAGTGATTCCGTGATGAACACTTGTGCACATATGCTTTGATGACATGGATATCTAAAAAGATGCCTCCCTAGCTAAGAGGGGGTGTTAATGTTTTGGTAGCTGCAGGAGGTATCTTCTTGTGTCAGAAGAATCTTCCTTAAATAAATTGTTGTGTCAGCTGGCCGACCTCATAAATTGTCTTATTCAACATGCAAGGTGTAACTGACATGCAGGAGAATTTGCATACTGACATGCATGAGAATCTTTGTTTGTATTCCTTAAATAGACTCATGACCTGCCACCTTAGTGTGTCTTCTTGTGGCTGCATATTTGCCTATATTTAGGTTGAAGTGTGGACTTGTTTGGTGATTTATTTTGTCTATAAAAACAAGTCATTTCTTCAAGAAGAAGTTGGATTTTTTACAGCAGATTATTATCCTTTGAAGAGCAGATTGATATCAAGGAGAAATAAGAGGTTTTCTATATATTGACATATAGGAGAGGTGCTGAGACTTGTAAGCTGATTTATTGGCATCCAAGAGAGGTGCTGAGACTTGTAAGCTGATTTCAGTCAATATACAAGAGACATATTTGTGGCTGGGTTTTTCTCCCTCGAGAAGGAGGGTTTTCCCAGGATATATACTGTGTTATATTGTTCATGTCTTCATGTGTTTGTGTTGCATTTTCTGCTTCCTGTTAAATCTGATCCTAACATTAACACTTTGAAGCCTTAAAAGTTGTTTCAATAAGCATAGAACTGCGAGCAACAAGGTATTCAACATAAATTTGTGTTAATGAATCTTTTAAGGTAATATTCATGAAGTTTCTGGATCAGTTGTCATCTACACAAATTCACAATTTCCTCTGCCATTATTGGAAAATGACAAAATTCAAGGGTGAATTAAGGAGTCAATAAAGAGACATCAGGCCAAGTTCCTCCTCGTGTTGGAAAAAAGTTGTTCCGGTTTCTAAATGTGCATCAATGATAAAATTCTCAGCAAAATTACAATAAAAAGCAGATGTCCGGTGCCCAGAATTGAAATTGCCTGAATGTCTACTAGCTGCAAGACAGTTCACCAAGTTGGATCCCAAGTTGGGCTATCACCAAGTTCTTATAAAGTCTCAAGTTGTGTGAGAAACTGCATTCACTGCCCATAAAGATTAGGTTGAGTGGTTGGTTATGTCCTTTAAGCTCTCCAATGCACCAATGCTGGAAAGTGTGTAATCATAGATCTTTCAGTTTTGGCATCAAAACAAGCATAATTCTGTGCGTGTGTGCATGCATGCATGTGGCCATGTGCGATCACAAGTGTTTTGAGTGTATGTCCGTGCATGTGTGTCCGCACATGCATATGTGTACATTAAAAGACCTAGACATTCCACCTGTACCGACCACCCAATGGAAGCAACTCCATTCAACTAAATTTTTCATCCATTCAAATAGAACTACAAAACTTCATAGACAAGATATGAACTATCAAAAAACATTTTATAACTCATTTCAGGCATTTAAATATAAATAAGTAAAATACTTTACTGCCATATCGAGCAAAGAGAGCCTTATAGCCATTCTCCTAATTTACCCTAATCCAAGATTCCAACAGATTATCTAATGGCAATAACTAATCAAAGTGCTATGTGCAAGATGTACAAGCTGAATAATAGCATAATCTTGACAAGAATCAATGCTTACATCAGAAACAGTGGATGCACCTCGGGTACAGCTTCAAGACAGCCTGCTTTGCATGCTTTGACACCATGATTGCTTCCATATTTCATACCAAAATTATTCATTAGACACTTTTCGGGCTAAAAATAAGCTCCTGGAATCAAGAAGGTTAAATAGCATCACAGTGTAGATAAATTGCTCAATGTCAGAAAAAATGATTGAAATTCAAAAAATTATATCAAAAAACTTACCATAAAAGAGAACAGACCAACTTCCAACCTAGTGTTTACTGCAGCACAAAAGGCTTGCTCTGTATCTGGAAATTTCTGCATTTAATCCCGCGTTAAAAACTAAATTGTGAAGTTTAAATCAAAAGTAAGATATAAGAAAGTAAAGGACTCATACTAAATCATCAGCAGTTATCTCTAGGTAGAAGATTTCGTACATGTTAAGATTTTGTTTGTAGATAATGGAAAAATAATGGACAGATTTACCAGTCTTATATTAGAGGATGCATACAATAATTAGTCAATCTTTTAAAGTAGGTAAGCGTAGAAATATAAAATCCAAGGCATATCACATCTATGTTGAAAAAGGTCTATTGCTAGTTCAGCCCATGTCAAAAACGGGCTGTGTTATGATTATATGAGTTAATCTTTGATGTTTTAATGCAGAAACATATGTACATGTGTTGGCAATCCATCACAAACCTCCCAGACATTATAAACACTATTAGATTGTTCCCAACATCAAATCTTCATTCTCATGTCAAAGAACTTCTTTGGGCAACAGAACGGACTCTTAGCAAAAAGGACTTATACAAATGCATGAGGCTATTATAGCTAAGTTAAAATGATAATGCACTCAAATTCAAAGAAAGCACGACATTAGCAAGTTTTATGGTGTACATACTGGACCAAAGAAAAGGAGACAAAATTTGTCTTCATACCAAAATATTATTTTTTATTTTTTATTTTTTATCTTTGTTAAGTTCCTTTTGTGGGGTAAACTTCAGTCTAAATCCCACAACGGTTAGGTATTTCTTCTGTCAAATTCACTCAGGACTTACACAGGGTATCATCTATTGTGTTACACTACACCCAGTATGTTACTCATCGTATTTCACCCAATTTCTAAATTTCATCATGTTTCCTACGGATTAGAATCTGGACTTGTCTTAGAAAACAACTACCACTTAATGTTATTCCATTCAACTAAATGATATGCTTATTTTTGTATTTAACCACTTGAAGCATTTATTACAAAGAGATTTATGATACCTGTGGATGGAAATTTGCACTGTATCAGCAATTAAAACTCCTTCATAAGCAATCGTCCAATACTGTTTGAAACAAAAGCACAATTATTAAAACCTAGATTAAACGTGAAGTCTCCAATATGACTGTTATTAGATGGTCTGTCAACTTAACTTAGATATATTCTATTTACAATGCTATAGATCATTTTTGTATAATTAAAGATTACCTAATGTTCAAGCTCTTTGCCATGAGAATAATTACATCTTTTGTCACTACTGCCAGACAACAAGTCCTCCGGAGCATTTTTGAAATATAGGAAGCAATTACACATGTCAACTCTTCCAGCTAGGTGATCTCACAACATGTCCGTCAACAGACATCCCTCTGTTGCATTATGTGCTTATCAGCTATATATTCCTCACTCATCACCATTGTGAGGCATCATGTCAAGTATTTACCAGACCTGATTAAGCATATATATAAATGCCAAAGCATTGGTTACGAGCTTCTTAAAGAATGAACATCCTATAGGGAGACTTATGATTGGGCATTGGATTTACCTTTATTTTCAAAGCAGCTGTTGCATCAAGGTCCACTCAACTCACACTGGCCAGGCTATGGCCTAATTGACAGATTGAGCACTTGCTATTCAAAAGATCAAGGGTCAATTCCCAATGAATATGTTCTCTTTAAAAGTCCACAATTAAGGTCATGTGAGAGAAACAACAATTTCGATGAAGCAAACTTAGAGAAAAAATTGCCCATATCATCCACCAGCTAGGCCCAAATGCCACTTCATACAAAGGAAAAAGGTTCATTGAACACACTCTTGATGATTAGCGATAACTCACATAATAATGTTTATGTTTACGAGAAACAAGCCATGCCCTTCACATTGTGATTTTGATATGCTATCTCATTCTTAAAATTGTGACCCCGCTCTACCATTTCATTGAAGAGTTTCTCGGCCTCCTCTGTTCTGCCATATTTGCATAGTCCATTCATCAAAGTGCTATACAAGATATCATCGGGAATAATACCTTTGTCCAGCATCTCCTGAAAAAGACTCAAAGCTTCTTCAAAATTTCCTTCATTGCACATCGCTCCAATTATGGCACTATATGTCATTAAGCTAGGGGCTAGGCATTTTTCCATCATCTCTTCAAAAAGTTTCCTTGCTGCCAAAACATTGCCTTCCTTGCAATATCCAGCAATAAGCACAGTGTATGTAATACCATCTGGGCTAGGACCTGATTCTAACATTTGATCAAAAAGCATCTCAGCCTCTCTCATACTGCCATCCTTGCACATCCCACTAATTAAAGTAGTATATGTTACAATATCCGGAACAAGGCCTTTCCCTAACATTTCCTCATACAAACTTGCCGCCTTCTGCATATTATGTGCTTTACAAAGTCCGTCGAGTAATATGTTATAAGTGACAGTGCTCGGGCTATGCCCTTTGCCCAACATCTCATATAAAAGATCTATGGCCTCCCCTACATTATCCTCTTTACACAATCCATCCATGAATGTGCTATAAGTGACAGCATTTGGACTCTGACCCTTTTCTAACATATGTCTGAAAATCATTCTAGCCTCAGCAATCCTTCTCTTCTTGCAAAATCCATCAATCACTGTATTATACATGGTGACATCCGGAGGCATACCTTTTTGTAGCATCACCTCCATCAGCTCTAAAGCCTCTTTTAATTTCCCTTCCTGGCACAGCCAAGCAAGCCATGTACTGTATGTGAACTTATCAGGGCTGTGTCCTTTCTCCACCATTTCTTGCAAAACAGCTACTATCTCAATACCTTTACCATGCTTGAAGAGCCCATCCAACAATGTATTATAAATAACAACACCCGGGCTGAGGCCTCTGTGCGACATTTGGCGAAATAGTTCCATAGCATCCTGCATTCTACCCACCTTGCAGAGCCCCTTGATAATTGTTCCAAAGGTCACTACACTAGGTCTATGACCCATTTTCTCTAATTGCCAAAAAAGTTGAAACGCAGATTCTATCTGACCAATTTTACAATAACAATTAAGGATAGTGTTGAAAGTGACAATATCAGGACACATTCCTCCCTTAACCATGAGCCCATAAATCGTCATCATAGGCTTAAATTGACCAATGCCCTGTTTACAGAGTCCATCCATTAATGTATTGCAAATAAGAAGATCAGGTTCGTGTCCTTTCGCCAGCATTTGATTAAAAAACTCTATCGCTTTCTGCATTTTCCCCACTTTACATAGCCCCTTCACCATTATACCAAAGGTAACAATACTAGGCTTATAACCCACTCTTTCTATTTGCATGAAAACTTGAAAAGCAGACTCAATCTGGCCATGTTCACAATGACAGTTGAGTATAGTATTGAATGTAACAATGTCAGGCACCAATCCGGAATCAACCATTAAGTTATGGAGACCCAGCGCAGAATTATAATCCTTGGCCCTGGTTAGGGCTCCTAGTACTATATTGCAGGTAACGACTGTGGGCATTATGGATTTTATTTCTAGCATTTTTTTCACTTGGGTAAGGGCGTTTTTAACATTGTTGGTGGTACAGAGGCGTACTATGTGATTGTGAAAATCGGATTGTTGCGGTAAAGAAGTCTTTTCGCTAATGTTTTTATGAGAACTGTAAACTTTATTACTGGAAAAATGTCTGGGTATGAGTTTAATAGAGCACATACCATATTCAGAGTAGGATTTGACGAAATGTCTCGCATGAACCATAGCTGAGAAAGTTCAACTATACAGTCATGGCCCGCAATCCAGAGTTGCTGTTTCTTTTCAAGATTAATGGGGAGAGTTTTGAATTCCATTCCTCCTCATTACAAAGTTATAGTAGGTCATCTCCATATTATTATTCAGAAATTTTGGATGCCATTTATGAGGGGTGGAAAGAAAAACTTCAGGATTGAGGCTTCTAGACAATTTTAGGTTTGTAAATGGGGAAAATTGCGTGCCGGTAGGTTCGTTTTGATTAGAATGTTTTAAATGTAACCAGAATATTTATTTATTTTAAATTTATATAAAATTTGGAGAGGCCTTTATTATTATTATATTTATATGGGTTTATTATAATTTAATTGTGGAAAAAGGATAAAATATGATCAATTTTATTTTTTAACAAAAGAAATGTTTTCTTTGTGAGATAGAGTTTTTTTTAATAATTATGATGAAAAAATTGGTACACATAATAATAAATAATTTAAACAAAAATAAAATTTTAATCTTAATTGTAATTTTTTATGTGAATTAAGTATTATTATTTATAAATATAAAATTCAAAATAAGAAATTAAAATATAACAAGGTCACATTTTGTGAAGTTTCTCATAAAAAATGGCAAGATGGTTTTGTTCTTTGATATATAAACAAATTGAGAGCAGTGTTGGTATGATCAAACTATTATTAGAAATAGAATCATTGAACGATTTTTAAATTGTTATCTATGTTGTTATCTTTGTCATTGACACCCCAACTAGTGGTTAGAAACTTGGTGGGGGCATTGTAGTAGGCCATCAAATAAGAAAGTATGTCACACAAGGTTTTTCCATTGCTCCCTTTGCTACTATCTTTGCTTACTCTATTGTTGGAAATGGCTCCACATCTTGAATCTATTACTAGGGTTGGTAAGAATCAATTGGTTCTAGAAATTACTTGCATTTCAAATATGTGACTCTACTATGAAAGTTTGAGTGCATAGTGAAATTTTTATCATTAAACAACTTAATATTACATAAAAATATAATTTTAAAATATTGAATATCATATCGCTTGTCATTACACATTAGCATGATATCACTTGTATGTTGGTTATTCTTAACACTTTTAAGAAAATTTGTGGTACAACGTTCTTTGTAAGCATGGAAAGTTTCCGTTAGAATTTGGAATGAAAGGGAAAAAAAATAATCAACTAAAATCATTTAATATTCCAAATCCCTTACCTCGCAATACATATTTAATCATGTAAAATCAAGGTTGCCAAAACAAGAGTTTTTTTTTTATTGTTAATGTGGAGTCATTGTGTAACTAAAAATGCCTCAAATAGTTATTTTTCAATATTTAGATCTATTCATTTTTTATCATGTTAAAAATATCTCAAATAATTAATAACAATGTTTTTTTAATATTTTAATCTATTATTTTTTCATCAAGTGACTCACTTGAAAGGTAAAATATTTACAATAAAACTATAGGAATCAGGTTACCCTATAAATTGTGTCTGGTAAACTTTTTTTTTTCACATACCCACGTGGCCTCTGATACCATGGGGATGGAGGGGAGACTAGACCTCAAAAGGTTTTTTTTTCACATGCCCTCTAATACCATGGGGACCCTCTGATACCATGGGGATGGAGGGGAGACTAGAGCTCATGACCTTTTGCCTGCTTTAGCCAATCAAGCTAGGCCCTTCGCCTTACTTAAGAATTATTTTATTATTAAGTATTATTATATTTTTTAATTTTTAGTTTGCATTCACATTTACTCCATTAGCATAGAATAAATTTCTTTATTCTTTTATCTCTCTATTTTATTTCTTTTCAACTTTGTAAATAAATATATTTAATTTGAGAAAAAAATAATTAATTAATTATTTTAATTATAATTTCAAGATTTGTTAATAATATATTTAAATTATTTGAAGAAGCTAGGATTTTTCACTAAAATGTAACTATGAATACATATATAATACATATTCATTTCAAAGAACTTGGAATGTATTTATAATTAAGAATATTGAAGAAAATGTATAATTTCAACTTTTAATTGCATTTATTCAATTAAAATATAAGTCTAACTATACGTTATTCTATATAATCATAATAATAGAGAGAATAAAATTGAACATGTTTTTTTTATAAAAAGGGTAAAGTTTTATTCATTCAAACAAGTCCCAAAGTACAATCAACAAGAAAAAAAAGGTAGAGGCACCAAAGCCCAACCTGCCACCGAGAACTAGAGAATAGCCAACCACCCAACCAAGACAAGTACAGCCTAATCAAGGACTATGCATATCCTCCTAAACCAAACTTTGCAGCTTATGAGCACAGTCACTGGGAAGCAACTCCCACTCATCCACCTTCTATTTCTCCCTAAACTCTAATGTCCATTTAGATAGATAATCAGCCACATTGTTCCATTCCCTAGGAATATGAACAAAGGACACCCTCTCAAGCGAGCTACATAACTAGTGAAATTTTCGCATAGTAGAATACAATTGCCAATTCACCCCATCAATGCTCTACCTATTTAACAAGTTAATCACAATTTGTGGCTCAGATTCACAAATGATCTTGCGCCATCCAAGAGCATAGGATTTTTCAAAAGCAACAAGTATAGCCAGAGCCTCCATGAAGTTATTAGACTGGATACCCTGATACTTGGAAGAATTAAACGTTTTTAAATTTGATCAAAAAAATATTTTCTTATAATGATAAAATATCATCTTAAAATTGTATTCATTTAAATCTCAAATGCTAATGATAGTTATAAACTTAATTTTTAACCTTATCTTAATTCTAACTCTAAACAATTATAATATTTTTAATGTAAAAAATATTTAGAGTTTTAATTTAATTTAATTATTAAATATAAAATTAAATTTTTAACTAGCATATATATATTATATTTAAATAATATATATAAAATATGTAGAGAGATATCCTTCTTGAGGAGTCTATTGCACTTTTATGTGACTAATTCATTATAAAATAGACACCTCAAGAAGGATATCTCTTGGCATATTTTATATATATTATTTAAATATAATATATATGCTAGTAGCATTCGTAGCGGGACATGGATAAAAAAATTATTATTACTAGGGTTAGGGTTAGGGTTAGGGTTAGGGTTAGGGTTAGGGTTAGGGTTGGAGATTGTGTTTGGGATTAACATTTGGGATAAGGTTTGGGCTAGGGTTAGGGTTACTATTATTATTAGGATTCACATTAGGGTTAGACAAAAAAAAGGGTTAAAGTTGGGAATGATTTTATTATTCAGAATAGGGTTAGGGGTTTAGAGATAAAATTGGAATCAGGGTTCGAGTTATTATTAGTGTTAGGATTATTGTTAATTTTAGGATAATGTTTAGGGTTAAACTTATGATTAGAATTAGAGATAGAATTAGAATTTGGATTGAGGTAATTATCACAATTAGGGTTATGATTACATTTAGACATAGAATTAAGATGAAATGTATGGTTAAAGTCAAGGTTAGGTTTAGAGATAGAATTAGGGTTAAGGTTGGGGTTAACATTAGTACTGGCATTAGAGTTATGGTTAGATTTTAGGGTTATGGTTAGGGTTAAGCTTGGGAATAATTTTATTAGTACGAATAGGGTTAGCGTTAGGTTTATAGATGAAATTGGTATTAGGGTTATGCTTAGATTTTAGGGTTAGGGTTAGTGTTATTATTAGGATTAGTATTAGGGTTAGGTTGAGGTTTATGGTTGAGGGTTAGGGTTAAGGTTAAGGTTAGACAAAAAATGAGGATTAAGGTTGGGAATAATTTTATTATTGGGAATAGGGCTAGGGTTAGGTTTAGAGATAAATTTGACATTAGGGTTTGAGTTATTATTAAGGTTAGGATTAGGGTTAAGTTTAGGATAATGTTTAGGGTTAAAGTTATGATTACAATTAGAGATAAAATTAGAATTTGGATTGGGGTTATTATCACAATTAGGATTATTATTAGGATGAAGGGTAGGGTTAAGGCTAGGGTTAGGGTTAGAGATAATAATAGGGCAAAAATTGGGGTGAGTATCAGTATTGGGGTTAGGATTAGGGTTAGATATTGGGGTTAGGGTTAACATTAGTAAATTGGGATTTTCATTATAGTTAGATTTAGGGATATAGATGAGGGGTAGGGTTAAGGTTGGGATTAGCATATATAAAAAAGGCCAAGTTTAGAAATAGGGTGAGGTTAAGGAATAGGATTAGATTTAGGTATGGTTAGTATTAGAGATAAAATTAGAATTGGGGTTACTATTAGGATAAGAGATATAATCAAAATGAGGGTTAGGGTTAGGGTTACAAATAGAATTTAAATTTGGGTTGGGGTTATCATCACAATTATGAATAGGGTTAGGATTAGAGATAGAATTAGGTTTATAATTTAGATTAAAATTAGGGTTACAATTAGGATTACAGTTCAAATTAGAGTTAGGCATACGAATACAAATAGTTTTAGTGTTACATTTATTGTTGATGTTGGAATGTTATACAAAATAATAAATATATAGATATTATTAATAAATAATTCCATATCTCATTATTATATCAAATTTTGAACAACAAAAGGGTTAGCATTAAGATTATGGTAAGGGTTGGGGCTAGGGTTATGGTTAAGGTTAGGGTTAGAATTAGGGTTAGGCTTATGGTTACGATTAGTTTTAGGTTAAGGGTTAAGCTTAGGGTTACAATTAGATATATAATTATGGTTAGGTTAAGTGTTAGGAATATCGTGAGGGTTAAGGTTAGGGTTAGGGATAGGACCTTAGGGTTAGGGTTATGTTTAGGGTTAAAATTAGTGTTAGGATTAGGATTAGGGTTAGGGTTATGGTTAGAGATATAGTTAGGGTTAGGGTAATGTTGTGCAGTTTTTGCACACGCCCAGCTGAAAGCAGGGACCCTCTTTCACTTTTATTCTTGGTGTTTTGGCCCTTTGATTTTGAGGATTTACCTTGACTTGGCATAAGCTTAAAATGTTTATCTTGCTTGCCTAAGTGATTCCCCTAAGTTGCACATCAAAAAATCTAAGTTTTGGGCAAAGTTCCAGTTTTTACTCCATTTCAAGATTTTTTGCTCCGTCCAGATTTTCCCAGATTCCACCTGAAGCCTAGCGCAAAGACTAATGCTAAAGTTCGAGAAATTTGGGACTTTGTGGAATTCTGCCTAGATTGGATTTTTTCAAAATTATGTTTTGTCATCGGGTTTCTGAGTTTCTTCAGCCTATCTTGTCAGCGACATTAATGCACCTAGGTATGATCTTTGTGGCATGAGTGTGGTCAAATTTAAGTGAATTTTGCACCATTTTATCTCATTTTTTCATTGTGTATCAATCTTGCATATGATCTTTAGCGATTTGGGCGCTCGAATTTATTCATTTGCTTGTTGAGGCACTTGAATTTCTTACATTCAGTTTGATTTGGTCGCTAAGGCATCTGATTTCACTACTCATTTTCTTTGTGGTCGAATTTGATCCATTTATGGTATGTACCTATGGTCTCTACCTTTGAAATGTTAATGATTTGATTATTTGTGGTTGTTTTACGTCCATTTGGGAGCTTGATTTTGCATGTTTGATGATTAAATGCTTCAAACAAGGGTTGTGTTTGATGTTTGAGGGTTCTTGTTGCCTATTTCTATCTGCCTTAGTTAACCAATCAGATTTTAGCAATGTTTTGCATTCTCAAGTGGTTCCCATGCCTTGCAAGTCAATGTTTTAGTTTGGTTCAAGTTAGGGTTTTGTGAAGTACTAGTCCAAATTGACGTGTTTTGAGCTAGTTCCTTTCATCCATGGTAGAGGTTTTCAACAGTTAAATCTAGGGCATCATTGGTTTGTTATGAATATTTATCACTTAATGCCTCAAGTAGTCTCGATCTAAAGGGGTTGCTAGGAGACCTGAATTAGCTTCGAGTTGAGCCCAGAAGATTTGACATTCATGGATGTTAGATCATATTAAAGAAAAATCTAACATAACAACAGTTTTTCAGGATTTTGAGGACTTCGCAGAATTTTTGCATCGTCGGATTTTCTCGGATTCCATTTAACCTTCAGTTTCCCAGGGTGTGTGTTGAAAATCCGGAACTTTGCCTTCTTCGCAAATTTTCGTCGATTCCAAAATTTCTCAATTTTTCCTTTGTCCCTTCATTTCCTCGGAGTTCATATGCTGTTGTTATTTTCATGAAATTCTAATTCGGCCAGATTTTTTCAAACTCTCTTTGAGGCTCTGTGGAACTTAGAGATTGGATGAAATGGGTGAATTTAATGATGGATGCTTAACATCCCATGCTTTAGACTGATAGATTACACAATGTTATATGCATCCTTTCTTCTTTTTGATGATCCATTGTTGGTATTTGTGCCTTCTTTGGGAGAATCTGCCTAGTCTAGAATTTTTCAAAGTTCCTCCTAGAATGATTTTCCCCGGTTAGCTTGGAATCTTGAACTTCCTAGTTATGATGATTTATGATTGATTTGATGGTCTTATTATGATTTTGTGCTAACACTTTGATAAATATGTTATCAACAATTAGATCTTTATGTTTGTATTCAATGGATGCAGGTTGAATCCAGCAAAGTAGCAGCTGAAAAGCTAAGAGTGATATGGAGGGATCCTCCATCTCAAAAGTAGAAAGAGTTAAATTGGACATGAAGAACAAGATTCCAGAAAGTAAGATAGCCTCTGTTTGGTCTGAGGTTTCAGATATAAATGTGGGTCAATGGGACTATGAGGAGTTTAAGGCAAGAATGGCACAAAAGGATCTTCCACTGCTAGCTAGGAGACTAATGGAATTGGGATTATCTCATGTAGCAGGGTTTCCCCCCACAGTTCAATGTTATAAGTTGGTATTGGAATGTGCCCGACACTATGACAGGGATTGACAAAGGACAGTCGGCCCTCAAGGGAGGGTACTAGCTAATCTTAACCTTGTCTCTATTGCACAGACTTTTGACATGCCAGATAGATCCCATGTGGTAGCATTCAATATGGAGGTGGCTAAAAGGTACTATGAGGAGGAGACTACTATGTCACAACAACTTATCAATTCTTGGCTTGAAAATCCAAAGTCTCATTTCTCAAAACTACCTAAGCAGTTGCACAAGGCAAAGTTTAAATGTAATGTCCCCTTCTCAGCAGTGATCGTTTCAGTTGACCATTGGCCTATTCCGGAGACCCGTAGGCTATGCGGATGGTGAAATTAGGGTTTCCTAGTTTTGAGGAGGTTGTTGTTTGGAGTTTGGGATTCTAATTGCGGATTCTTTCTGGGTTTTTAGAGAGCTTCGCAGTGGTGTGTTCAATTTGGCATTCCGGGCAACTTCGTGAATTTACTATTTTTAGTAAATTCTATTTTTGGCAATGGACAGTTTGGGTTTAGTTCAGTTGGACCTCTTCTTTAGTTGTTTCAGCTGGCACTTCAGTTCTTGGCCTTGGGCGCTTTTTTCTTGGAGAGATAAGCATTTTCATTATAATATTATTATTTTAATATTATACCCCCTTGCCTAGCAGTACAACTTTATGTTGTTTTTATAAAGGGGACTTTTGAGGGTCAAGGCGTCATAAGGAGATAAATTATATTTTTTAATGTCAAATATTGAGACTAAGAAAAGGGACGCCTTTTTGAGAGATTGATTTTATTTTAAAAGTGAAATATTTTATTGTTGAAAAGGACGTCATCTTTTGGAGGGAAAAGGTGAATTTGAAATTAGGGTTTGGGGCGCCCTCTAGAAGCTTCTAGATGTTCTCTCTCGTCTATTTAATCAGGCCTCAGCTCTTCATTTGGGATCTTTTGTCTACTACACCGTTATGTTGTTGGATTGACTTCAGGCACTCGCTTCGAGGAAAGCACACCTCCTAGCATTGGCTCATCTTCTTGCTTGAAAGATAGCAACTAGTTGAGAGGTTAGCTTGTTATTGGTAGTTTTGCATTGTAGTTGAGTTCTATTGCATTTGGTGATGATGTTCAAGCATTTTGTCATGTTTTAGTGTTGCTGATGTTGCATTGTTGTAGGCATGTTTTGCTCATAATTCAAAAATACAAAAAGATTGCATTCTGGGTGTTTCATATTCTTACTTGTCATAGTAGGGCGCCATATGTTGCTAAGTTTCACAATTTTTAATCAAGAGCTGGATTTTTAAGAAGAAATCGCCCTCCTCTAGGGGCCGTACCATTGTACTTGGCTTGGTAATTGAGCAGAAAATAAATATCAATATTTCGAGGCTGTTTTGTGTCATGAGTTTGGGCACCTTCATCTTGGGAGTCATTTGTAACCATTTCTATGCATTTTGAATGAGTGGTGTGAGTTGGGTGAGCATTTTATGGTATTACTGTGTTGCTGTTAACAGTTTTCAGTTCTTACACTGTCATAACAACGTGCTTAGAATTAACCATTTGAGTTGTTTGGAAGGAAAGTTATTGAGAGGACTTGAAGTTAACACTCTACTCTATTGTGATATTGAAGACTCTCTTAAATTGTGCTTAACAGATACATTTTCTGATATTATAAGTTGTACAGTAGTATTGTCAGCATCCTTTTACATTCCTGTTACTTCTCATGTTGTAATTGCCCACTGAAGAAGTGGAAGAGGCTGGCTTGCTGCCTATTTACTTATTTTGCATTGTACTTTTCTAAGTCTCTGCCATATGGTCGCCTCTTATCCATTAGGGATTGAGTAGCACATACTTGGTGTTGAGCTAATTTTCAGTATTGCAATAGTTAGGGATCCTCTAACCGAATGCTCGTCGTTCACCGACGCATCTCTGGTTAGAGTTCTTGTTCAGCATTTTCCTTTGAGATCCTCTGACCAATGCTCACACCTTGCCCACATTGGGATCCTGGTGTACATTCTGGTTAGAGTTACTTTCTGCATCGTTTTGGTTTATGCTAACCTTAACGGGCGCGTGTTGCATTGTAGTCGTTTGAGAAAAATAAAAAAAATTGGTCTGGTTCATTACAGTGGTATCAGAGCCATGATTCTGCCAACCTGTGCCCAACAGTGATTCAGTGGTTAGATGAGTGACAGTGATTGCAGAGACTTCACCAAAGGTCAGGCCAGAAGACAACAGATACAGCTTCCACCAGTGCCAAAAGCATATACTCTTTCAGAAGCTTTGAGAGAAACAGGAAGAGCAGTGGATATGGGTAAAACAGTTGAGAACATGTCAGACAATCTTAGGATAGCCATGGAAGAGAAGGATGCAAGGATGGAAAAGAAGTTTGATGGAATGATTGAGATGATGTCCCGACTACTTGCTAAAATGGACCAGCAGACTTCTCAAAACCATACTCTGAATCAAAACCATGCCACATGAGAAAGCAGTGGGGTCAATGGAAACAATGGGAACAATGGTAATGGAGGCAGTAGAACCATTGGACAGCATGATGCCATCTCTAGCGGATCAGCCTCTAGACCGCTCTTTCCTACATTCACTCCGAGAGAAGAACAACAAGTTGAAGCTACCATTCCTTTGGTAGATGATGCCAGACAAGCCTATATGGAGTATGCTACCCTACCTCCTGATCTTAGGGACCAATGGTCCTTTGATCAATTCTTGAATCAGAGAAATAGAAGACACGGAGGAAGAGTTGATAACCGAGCTTATATGGCTCCTAGAACTAATTTTCATCAAGCCTTAGGGAAGGTAACATTGGCTCACTTTGATGGAAGTGATAAGTGTTCGGCTAGATCGTGGGTTCAGAAGTTGGATAACTACCTTTCACTTCGTCCCATGCTAGAAGAAGATGCCATCAAGTTTGCAACACTTCATTTAGAAGGAGCTGCCCATGAATGGCGGTACCATGGTTTGGTCACACTTGGCCATAACCTTATCCGAACCTATGGAGAATTCACCAACAAGCTGATTGAAAGGTTCAATACTAAAGATCCTGAAGTAAGATTTCATGAGCTTGCACAACTGAAGCAGCATGGCTCCTTGGATTCTTACATTGCTGATTTCCAGAGGCTTTCTGTGATGGTGCCCAACATCACCGAAAGAAGATTGGTTGTGTTGTTTTCTGAAGGTTTGGTTGAACCCTTGAAAGGGTGGGTTAAAGCTTTCGATCCACCAAGTCTTGATGAGGCAATCAAGAAGGCTCGTAGTATGGAGTTATCAGCCCCTAGGCCTAAATTTTTGCCTAAGCCTTTTGGCCATAAGAAGGATAAGGATAAGAGACATTCTTCTAATTAGCACAAGAAGTTTCCACCTAAGTTGACTGAAGAGCAACGTGAACAACTTAGAAAGGAGGGCAAGTGTTACACTTGTCTAGAGCCTTGGACTAAAGGTCATAGATGTCCTGGAAGAGGGCGTTATAATCAAATGGGGATCTATTCTGATTATGAATCAGCATCTGATATGTCTGATCAATAGTCTTCTTTTGGGGACAGCGAAGATGAAAGAGCCACAAATGAGTCCGATCATGAGCAAGGAGTTGGGGGCCCTATTGCCCAACTCTCTAGTTTCCAAAAGAATGAATCTTTCAAGGTTCATGGTGGAGTTGGAGGTCATCGTATTGTTGCATTAATTGATACTGGTGCAACGTATAACTTCATTGATGAAGGTGTGGTTGCCAAGAGAGGTCTCAAAACTGAAGAATTTGAAGGCTTCAAAGTCATGGTGGCTGATGGGTTTCACATTTCTTGCACCCAAAGAGTTCCTAACATGTCTTTGTAGTTGGGAAACTATGAAGTCAAAGATGACTTCTATGTGGTTACTATAGGTGACACCGATGCAGTATTGGGCATACAATGGTTACATTCGCTTGGTGAAATCTCTCTCAACCTACAAACAATGGAACTCAAGTTCCAATCTGATGGCAAGAGGGTTGTATTGAGAGGAATGTCCAATGGTGGCCCTCGTATAGTTTCATTCAAAAGGATGGAGAGGCTGATTAGACATGACCAAGTGGAGTGGGCTGCAGAATGCATGGTTCTTCCAGCTAGTCCAGTTGAGACAAAGAGGGAATACCCTCCAGATATTCAGTCTATACTCACCAAAAGGAGTAAGGTGTTTGCTGATCTACCACCTGGGCCACCACCAGAAAGAGGTGTTGAGCATGTTATTGAACTTAAAGAAGGGGCCAAACTAGTCATCACAACACCATACAGATATCCTAAGAAGCAGAAGGATGAAATTGAAAAGAACATAAGGGAACTTCTGGAGATGGGTTTCATTCGCCCTAGCAAGAGTCCTTTTGCTTCAGCTATAGTTCTTGTGAAGAAGAAGGACGGCACCATCCGCATGTGTGTGGATTATTGTGCCTTGAATCAAAGCACAATAAAAAATTGGTACCCTATTCCTCAGATCGATGAGCTCATTGATGAGCTACATGGTGCTAAATTCTTCTCCAAAATTGATTTGAGATCGGGTTACTATCAAATCCGGATGAGGGGTTCAGATGTTGAGAAGACGGCATTCAGATGCCACTATGGTCATTTTGAGTTCCTAGTCATGCCCTTTGGCTTGACTAATGCTCCAGCCACTTTCCAGTCTTGCATGAATAGAGTTTTCCAGAAGCAGTTGAGGAAATTTGTGTTAATCTTCTTTGATGATATTCTCATCTTCAGCAAGACGTGGGAAGAACACCTCAAGCACTTGGAGGAAGTGCTTAGCATTCTTGAATCAGAAAGTTTGTTTGCAAAAGAGTCCAAATGTGAATTTGGAATGAAGGAGCTACTCTACCTTGGCCATATAATCAGCGCTGAAGGGGTGAAGGTTGATCCAGAAAAGATCAAGGCTATAGTAGATTGGCCACCTCCAGAAAATTTGACTCATTTGAAGGGATTCTTGGGTCTTTGTGGCTTCTACAGAAGGTTCGTAAAGGGGTATTCTCAAAGTGTTGCTCCTCTTACTGACCTCACTAAAAAGGGGGCTTTCATGTGGTCAGAAAAGGCTCAAAGTGTGTTTGATAAGTTCAAGAAAATCATGAGTTCTTGTCCTGTATTGGCCATACCAGATTTCTCCAAACCCTTCGAGTTACAGTGTGATGCATCAGGGGAAGGTATTGGGGCTGTTTTGATGCAAGAGAAGCATCCAATTGTATTTGAAAGCAGAAAATTAAGAGGGGTTGAAAGGACCTACTCTATCTATGACAAGGAAATGCTTGCAATCATGCATGCATTAGCCAAGTTCAGACAGTATCTGGTGGGGAGTAAATTCGTGGTCAAGACTGATCACAACAGTCTCAAGCACTTTATGCATCAGAAGGACTTGAATGAGAGACAGCAGAAGTGGGTGAGTAAGCTACAAGCTTATGATTTTGACATTGAGTATGTCAAAGGAAAGAACAACATTGTGGCTGATGCTTTGTCCAGAAGGCCTCACTTGAGCTCATTGTGTGAGCTTAATGCTGATTGGAAGGAGTTGTTGCTTGCTGATTACGCCAAAAATCAGTTTGCAACCAGCGTTATTGAGGGTACTTTTCATGATGAAAGGTACAAGGTAGTTGATGGGTTGATACACTACAAAGGAAGAATCTTCTTGGTGGCTGATTCTAAACTTAAGAAGAAGATTTTGATGACTTTTCATGACATTCCACTTGCTGGTCATCAAGGTTACTTCAAGACATATAGGCAGATTCGAGAGAGGTTCTCTTGGAAGGGGTTGAAAGATGATGTTCAGCGTTACATCAGGGAGTGTAGCACTTGTCAAATGAATAAAAATGAGCACTCTCTTCCAGTTGGTCTACTGCAGCCACTCCCCATTCCAAATCAAAAATGGGAAAGTATCTCTATGGATTTCATCACCGGGTTGCCTAGGGCCCAAGGCAGCGATTGTATTTATGTTGTGGTGGACAGATTGACCAAATTCGCTCATTTTTTTGCCATCACTAGCACATTTACAGCAGCTCAAGTGGCAGATTTGTTCTTCCATGAAGTGTTCAGATTGCATGGGTTGCCTAAAAATATTGTGAGTGATAGGGACAGCAAGTTCCTAAGCACCTTTTGGCAGGAAATTTTTAGGATGAGTGGTATAGTGCTTACTCCAAGCACTAGCTATCACCCACAAACGGATGGTCAAACAGAGATTGTGAACAAATGGTTGGAGGGCTATCTCAGGAATTATGTCTCAGAGCAGCAAAGAGCATGGGTGAAATGGCTCCACTTGGGAGAATATTGCTACAATTCATCTTTCCACATGTCAATTAAGATGTCTCCATTCATGGCCCTCTATGGTTACGAGGCTCCAAGCTTTGCTGATTTGGTGTTTGGCGATAGCAAAGCTCCCCAAGCCAAGGATTGGTTGTAGCAGAGCCAAGATGTTTTGAAATCCTTGAAGGACAACCTTCAAATGGCACAAAATCAGCAAAAGATGTACGCTGATCAGCAGCGTGTTGAGCGCTCATTTGAGGTTGGTGATATGGTATATCTTCGGCTTCAGCCCTACAGACAGTCCACACTTAAGAAGAGTGGAGCTGAGAAGCTGAAACCACGCTTCTATGGACCATTCAAAGTTGTTAGGAAGGTTGGAGCGGTGGCTTATGAGTTGGAACTACCTTCGAGTAGTAAGGTCCACAATGTCTTCCATGTGTCTCGCCTCAAAAAGGCACTTGGACACAACGTTGTGGCTTCATCACAGTTACCTCCTTTGGATGAAGAAGGGCAGGTGACTTTGGTTCCAGAACAGATTATTGATTTCAGAGAGCGTTCCTTGAGGAGGAGAACAATCAAAGAGTATTTGGTAAAGTGGAAGAATTTACCATTAGAGGATGCTACTTGGGAGGATGAGGAGATACTACAGCATCCAGACTTGCGATTGCTTGAGGGCAAGCAATCTTGGGAGGGCAGACTGCACGTCCCTTCTCGCCAGCTGGGATCGCTTTCGGGGCTGGACCTGCTGGCCTATTCCCAGAGACCAGAGCTGGCGCGATGGTGAAATTATTAGGGTTTCCTAGTTTTGAGGAGGTTGTTGTTTGGAGTTTGGGATTCTCGACATGCATTCTCTGTTTTCAGAGCTTCGCAGCTGGTGTGTTCAGCTTTGGCATTCGACAACTTCGGGCGAATTACTTATTTTAGTAAATTCTATTTTTGGCAAGTGGGACGTGCTTGGGTTCAGCCTGACACTGACTTGCCTGGCCTTTGGGCTTTTTCTTGGAGAGATAGTATTTTCATTATAATATTATTTTAATACATACCCCTTGCCTAGCAGTACAACTTTAAGTTGTTTTTAAAAAGGGGGACTTTTGAGGGTCAAGGCGTCATAAGGAGATAAATTATATTTTTTAATGTCAAATATTGAGACTAAGAAAAGGGACGCCTTTTTGAGAGATTGATTTATTTTAAAAGTGAAATATTTTATTGTCAAAGGACTTCATCTTTTGAGGGAAAAGGTGAATTTGAAATTAGGGGTTTAAAGCCCCCGTGAAGCTTAGATGTTCTCGGCTCATTTAATCAGCGCCTCACCATTTTTGGGATCTTTTGTCTACCACACCTGCTATGCCGGCCGATTGACTTCGTGCACTGCCGAGGAAAGCACACCTCCTAGCATTGGCTCATCTTCTTGCTTGAAAGATAGCAACTAGTTGAGAGGTTAGCTTGTTATTGGTAGTTTTGCATTGTAGTTGAGTTCTATTGCATTTGGTGATGATGTTCAAGCATTTTGTCATGTTTTAGTGTTGCTGATGTTGCATTGTTGTAGGCATGTTTTGCTCATAATTCAAAAATACAAAAAGATTGCATTTTGGGTGTTTCATATTCTTACTTGTCATAGTAGGGCGCCATATGTTGCTAAGTTTCACAATTTTTAATCAAGAGCTGGATTTTTAAGAAGAAATCGCCCTCCTCTAGGGGTCGTACCATTGTACTTGGCTTGGTAATTGAGCAGAAAATAAATATCAGTATTTCGGGGCTGTTTTGTGTCATGAGTTTGGGCACCTTCATCTTGGGAGTCATTTGTAACCATTTCTATGCATTTTGAATGAGTGGTGTGAGTTGGGTGAGCATTTTATGGTATTACTGTGTTGTTGTTAACAGTTTTCAGTTCTTACACTGTCATAACAGCGTGCTTAGAATTAACCATTTGAGTTGTTTGGAAGGAAAGTTATTGAGAGGACTTGAAGTTAACACTCTACTCTGCTGTGATATTGAAGACTCTCTTAAATTGTGCTTAACAGATACATTTTCTGATATTGTAAGTTGTACAGTAGTACTGTCAACATCCTTTTACATTCCTGTTACTTCTCATGTTGTAATTACCTACTGAAGAAGTGGAAGAGGTTGGCTTGCCGCCTATTTACTTATTTTGCATTGTACTTTCCTAAGTCTCCACCATATGGTCGCCTCTTATCCATCACAGATTGAGTAGCACATACTTGGTGTTGAGCTAATTTTCAGTATTGCAATAGTTAAGGATCCTCTGACCGAATGCTCGTCGTTCACCAGCGCATCTCTGGTTAGAGTTCTTGTTCAGCATTTTCCTTTGAGATCCTCTGACCAATGCTCACACCTTGCCCACATCGGGATCCTGGTGTACATTCTGGTTAGAGTTACTTTCCGCATCGTTTTGGTTTATGCTAACCTTAACGGGTGCGTGTTGCATTGTAATTGTTTGAGAAAAATAAAATAAAATTGGTCCGGTTCATTACATTAAACAAGAAATTTATGATGCCATCACATTGCTTAGCTGGGTGATAGGCCTAAAGAGTGCAGGCATGTTCGAGAATTGAATGTGTCATGTCATTGTGAGGATGGAACAAGAGAAGATCAACTATCATTGGGCAGGTGTTATAAGTGTTGTGATCCATGAACAATTATGCAATGTGCTGCAAACCAAGACATTCACCATGACTTCTTATTTAGTCTATGCACTTGCAAGATTCCACCCCTATAAAGAATTGAGCACAAGGGGAATATTTGGATAGGATGTAATTTATGAGGTTTATTCTCAATTGCACTTAGGGAGCTCAAGTTATAAGAGGGTGAATGATGCATTCACCGTGCACATCACTAGATTGCTCCAAGGTGCACAGCATGTAAGAATATCAGATAATGCCAAGGAGCTGATCAAGAAGTATGGGGCTTGGTTTATACAGTTTTCCACCTTCTCTTACATAAGAGTAGATGGTTGTCATAGGGCTCCATACAGGCTTCCAAGGTATCCCACATACCATGTTATACTTTTGGAGGTCACAAGGAAAATATGTGACTTTCATTCCATTGTAAAGAAGGATAAGCATAAAACTGGATTTGGGGGAGATTTTCCTTTGAAGATAAGTACCAGTGAAGTATGCCCCTCAATTAATTTAGCCTATGCTTTGGAGGATGAAATGAGTACTCTTGGGTTGTCTTACCATTCCAAGAGGCAGGGTTTTGATATCACTGGAGAAGCACAAAAGAAAGCCAGCAAGGAATATCACCACAAAGATGATATAGAGGACTATTGGGCATGTTACCTAATTTTCACCCTCAGGCTCAATCAGGCAGAATATCATGTGACAGGGGTTCCATTAGGTCTGAATGCTTTAAACTAGGGAACATATCAGCGTGAGAATGGCAGGGTCCCCCTGATCCATTTTTGAAATGTCTTTGTTGCCTATCGGCAAGACATTTATGATGTCATAACAATTTGTTTTTACATATAGGCAGCTTTCGACATGACATTCACGTGGTCTTGGTGACAGTGGAAATATCTATCGACATGAGTTGTGTTCATCGCTGAGAGGTCTTACCGAATGAGTTGGGTCTCACTGACTAACTCATGAGGTGCTTCATCGGCATTGGTTATCCCTATTGGCATGTTGTTTCATCGAGTGCTTTGTGTCTTGCCGACCAGCACAAGAAAGATCATATCGACAAGACTTATTTGATGTCACAGTGATCGAGATCCATCTCTGTGCACTGAAAGGTCTTATCGGTATAAGGAGATAGCTCCGCCAGAATGTCATACCAAAGTGGAGATGTCTCCCCGACAAATAGAAGTGCACTCGGCAAGAAATGGTGGTTTCGGCGAGAGGTCAGGCTGAATAGAGCAAGCTCAAGGATGTGATTTGTATTCACTAAAAGGTTTCGGCGTGAGATGTCTATCGGCACAAGGTCTCACCAACTTGGTGAAGTCTCAGGGAAAAGGAATGTTATCGCCAAAAGTCTCCCCGACTTGCTCGTGGTTTTGGCCAAGTTGGTGCCTTCGCCAAAATGTCTTGGCAAGGGCATTATGTCTCGCCGATAGGAAAGATAACGGCATCGACAAAGCAAGCAAGCTTCGCTATAGGTCTCAGCGACCAAGGATGGGTCTCGGTGAAATAAAGTGAGCTTGGGCAGACAAAAGGAGTTCGCTGGGTGTCTTGCCGAATGAAGGGTTCGCCGAAGGAAAAGGAAGTCTACAAGAGGTCTTGGCAAATGGAGGGTGTCTCAGCGACAAAGTAGATATCAGTATGATAGAAGACGCTTGGTAAAAGGTCTGGCCGACAAGAAAAGTCTCCCCGACTCATGATGTCTTGCTGATAAGCGAACGACTTGGCGGAGGATGGTTTCTTCGGTTTAGGTGGGTGCCTTCGATAGGATGTCTTATTGACGTCATGTGGTCTTAGCGACATAGGAGTTATCGGTATGACTATTGGACCTTGCTGGGATGTCTTCCCGACCAACAGGAGTCACGCTGAAAGGAATAATGCTTTCGGGGTGACATCAATAAGCTCTTGCCGAAGCAATGAGGGTGGTCTCAACGATAGAAGAGGATCTCCTCATGACTTGTTAAACCATTGGACCACTTGGCAATAAACGGTGTCTTACCGATGGTTCCATTAACATCGATATGATCTTTTGGGCTCGCCAGAAGTCTCAACAATAGCTCCATGATATGCCGATAGCTTCAAAAAGGCATAATCACATCAGTGAGACACTTTAAGTGTCTCGCCAAGATGCAATTTTGCAGGAAGGGGTTTTGACCACCCGAAGAGGCTGCGTGGAATTCACTCAACCAATCAGAGAGATCTAAAGGTAAATCATGGCAATATAAAGAATATCAACAGGATGAAGGGCGACGTGTGTCTGTTGCAAGCTCAAGGCATTCAAGGTGTAGCCGAAGTAGCTCAACAGGACACGATGGATCAAATGAATGTGGTAGTTGTAGAAAGATCAAGAAGGCTTCCCCTAAAGGAAATCTTTCACACCGACATGGACACGCAGGGGTTTTGCATTAATTCATGAAAAAAGATCTAAGAATAGATCTTTTTGACCCTTGATATTTTTGTAATCCCTAAGGGGCCGACATACAGTCTGTATATAAGGCATTTTTTGCCTTTTTGTAGTTAGTTTGAAATATACACTCTGAAGAGTTAGTGACTTTTTCTGAATCCTTTCTCAATTAATGTATGTTTTTTGTAACTCAATTGGAATCTGGAAAGCAACACAAATTTTACCTTGGAAGCCAGTGTTCATGTTTGTATTGTTCTCATTTCTATATCTTATTTTGATTATGCAAGTCTTTAACTGTGTTTTATAAATTTTGCACTTATATCTTAGAGCTGTGAAATTAATCTTTCCTTCCTGAGATGTGTATGTAGATCGAACCTATTAAGATTGATGCATAATTCTAGCAGAAGTTGTGTTGAGCACATAAAGCATTTACAGTTAGGTTTCCCAGTGTATGTTCATCCTGTTTTCTTTTCATAATTCCTCATCATTTCGGCATATCACCTTAGTTTTAATCTTTATTTTATGTATTCCTTCTTCCTTTTTCCCCCAAGAATCAGTAGTTAGGTGACACCAAAGGAAGCTGGCCTTCTCCAGAGGTTCATTTCAATTATAGGTGACCCACAGCCTTGAAATGATCCCATGTTGCTCTAGGAAGCTCAGTATCAATCTTTGTGCATAGGGTGCATTTCTAGGTGACAATAGGGCCAATAGCAAGGATGAGTTTGAGGTAAGAAAGAATAAATTTTCTACACTCCCAGTTGATGTAGTCCGAAGGAACAATGTTAAAATGGTTCCTGATCAGGTGGAGGATGATGGAGACTTAATCCAAAGTCATGATTATGAGCTAATTAAAGAAAAACCAATTGGTGAGGTGGACTGGCTGGAGGAAGAAAATACTGAATTAGGACAAATCATGAACCCAGTGATGAAATACACCAAGTTATGGCTCAATCACAAGGTGTGGGAACTTGAAAGTGAAGGTGTTCCATGTACCTACAATCTGATGGGGGATCTAGAATCCCATTCCACCTTTGAGGAGACGGCTGAGGAAGATCCTAAGGGAAAACCCAAGGTGGATTCTCCGTTTAAGATTAAGATCAAAGGTCATCAAGGAGAAGAGCAAGAGAAACAAAGGAAACCGAAAGCAAAAAGAGGACTGCTACTTCAAGGACAGAAAAATCTGTAGAAGGAGAACCCGGTGAGGGAGGAAAAAAGGACAGTGCCCCAGCACCTAAAAGGAGGAAAATAATAAATGGTTAAAGAAAGAAAGGTGGACCTTTCGAGGAGAAAAGTGAAGATGATCCTTCAATGATGGTAAATGTAGAGAGTTCTGGAGAGAAGACATAGGTATACACAAGGAGATCAAGAACTCCTTCTCCCAAGGATAATGTGCCAAAGAAGGATATTCCTTCAGTACCCTCTACCGCAATACAACATAAAGAGGCTTCTCCACCTCATGAATCACATGGTGCATT
>VDFB02204398.1:0-15984 GCA_007258455.2 Sequoia sempervirens | reverse complement strand
TAACTCAAGTGAGGAAACTTAAAAATCATAATGATAGGCCAAAGAAAGAATATTCAATCTTTTCATGGTAAAGGAGACCTCAATTTAATCACTATCATCCTCAAAAGGTTAATTCCATTGTCAAACATTTATTGCATATCTTAAACTATGGCAAGCGTTTAATAATGGTTTTGAAGAATAGGCCCTTGACAAGTTAGCTCCATCATTTTTTATTGTCGCTATATCTTTATATAGCTCTTACTCCATTCCTTGCAACATTGATACTTGGATTTGTCATACTTAACTCAGTTGGCTACTATCAAAGCTCCTTTTGACTAGATCATCTCTTCTTCTCATATTGGTTGTCATATTTTACATTGTGTTTTGACACTTTTTCACTTAAAATTTGTCCTAAAGGGTCTTTTGTTTTTCAATGTGATTGTCAGTTTATTGTTGGTGCACGTTGCATTACACATCATTTCAAACTCAAAGCATTACTTCAAATTCGATAACCTATTTTTGTACGATTGAATAATTTACATTTGTTTATTTTTAGATGTTGGTGAGAGAAACTACCGTAAAAGCGTAACAAAGGGCAATGAATAATAGATGTTTCTACTGTAATACAATCCTCGATGGCTTTCACGATGGGTGAGGTATGAGGCAAATTACTAAATTTCAATTTACATTCATTGTTATAGATGAACTAGTTCTAGTGAAAAATCAAACCATTATTGATTAAGTAGTTTAATTCACATTAGGATGGTTTATCACGAGGGCTCGAACGCTTCACGAGCATCGGTACAAATATTTCCATCGAGGAAGTGATGCGTCGGATGGCTGTAAGTGATTAAATTTTGTTAAATATATTAATTTTATAGTATAATTTCTATATATTAGTAATGCTTTACTTCTTATTGTAACAGTTGAAACTTGACCAAGAGCTAAACGTTAGGAGGAGCAGCAGGAGCACTCCTCAACAGAAACGGGTGACAGATTTATCGCCAGCGGGTCGCCCAGGAAAGGGAAAGAAAATTGCATTTGAACCAGAGCATGGAGAGAAATGAATTTTGAATGTAGAGCCCTTTGTTGTATGCCTACATGGCAATTTTGTACATATTTTGTATTCGATATATTTGACGTTGTATGCCTATATGGCATTCTCGTAAGCCTATATGGCTTTTTTGTAACTATATTTTATACTTATATTAACATATATTGATGTACATGCGTACATGGCTATTTGATTAATACAAATATTTTTTATCGATGGTGTCCATATTTGCATTATAAATTCATGGTTCAATAGATATGAGTTACATGTATTCAAGTGTATACTTTACAACTTACACACATGTATACTTTTTGACTTATGTTGGAACATTGAAAAGTGTGAAAATTTGCTTTTGGAAGTCAAACATAAGCCAATTTTGCAATTCTCGGTTCTTGCATACTCGATCTTATGGACTTATTCCTTCCTAGCACATATTGTGAATATTTCTCATTTGGTGTAGAAGAAAAATTCCTCATTTTTGAACCACTGTTTTCTTGTTTGCCTTCCACACAGAAAAATGTTCACACTTTTTAGATTGATCAATGATCAATAATGGTTGATTGTAAACACTTGACATTTTATGTTTTGAACTTTGATTTTATAATTTTTGTAGTTTATATTCATATCGTTGATTACATTACAATGCACATCTTTCAAACTCAAAGCACTACTTCGCATTCCATAACTAATAACTAGATGTTGATAGATGAAAAAATTTCAAATACAATATAGTTGTTTAGAAAGTTAACATAAGCAGTGATGCAATTACTTCTAATTGCATAACTAATAACAAACTGCCAATTGCATTTGCTTGTCATGGCATTCTATGAGACCACATTTCTTTGAGGCATTTTTTCCAAATGGTTCAACTTTGCCTTGTCTGTACTACCACATTTTTTTTATACATGTCTACCAAAGCATTTTTGTCAAATAGTTCAAGTGTTGCCTTGTTGCCTTATGGTAGAAACCTAAAAGAATACTTTTGAACAAGCTATGCATGCTTGGAAAAAATCTATCAAAAGAAACATAATAGTATTAAGCAATATCATAGACAAGGTAGTGAACTCTTTTGAAAAAATGCCTCAAAGTGAGGGTCTCATGGGCGATGAATTCCATGACAATCAAAATATTTGATTGTCATGGCATTCCATCCTCCACGGACTTCACGAGGGCATTTTTTTTCAAAGAGTTCTGCTTGCCTTGTCTATGCTAACACATTTTTCATCACATGTCTAATGGCATTTTATCAAATAGTTCATTGCCCTTCTTTGCTATGGCTTCAAAGAAACCCTAAAAGCGAGGTGCTTTCGAGACAAAGCTATGGATGCTTAGAAAAAAATCTATCAAAGCATAGTATTAAACAATAGCATGGAGTAGGAATGAACTATTTAAAATCGTCAAAAGAAATATTGGTCTCCTTAATTTGAGTGGAATATCAAGCAGTTCACTTCCTTGTTACTTTATGGCTAAAAGCCTAAAATAGGTGCTTGTAAAAAGCTATGGATGCTTGGGAAAAATCTATCAAAGCATATTAATAAGCAATAGCATAGAAAGGCAGCAAACTGTTTGAAAAAAAGCCTCAAAGAAATGTGGTCTCAATGGTGATGGAATGCCATGACAATCCATAGCAATTTGCTTGTCATGGCATTCATCATGCTATTCCATCACCATGAAACCACATTTCTTTGAGGCATTTTTTCAAAGAGTTCAACGCCTTGTCTATACTAACACATTTTTTTATAATACATCAAGCATTTTATCAAACAATTCGTACCTTGCTACTATAGCTAAAAGCCACAAAAGCAGGTGCTTTGAGACAAGCTATGGATGCTTGGAAAAAATCTATCAAAGCATAATAGTAAGCAACAAGCTGATGCAATACAAAGATTTCCAAACCACTCAACAGGCCCATTCAAACTACCACAATTCAAGTTACATTAGGCCCATATCACTGAGACACAGCCCGAACAATATGAGGAATGGCCTATTTCAACATACTACACTCAAACCCTTAAGGGATCGATCTGGTTGAACATAACTCGGAGCGATTCCTTGTGTTTGGGTGTGAAAGAGGACAATTCTTAGCATAAACATGCCTATTTGAATGTGTTGGAACAGTCCGTTTGGTCACATGAGTTGCAGAACAAAAATTGCACCACCTTGCAACTTTCCATTGCTTTCATCTGACACTTTTTCTATCAACTGAAAACTGAACACCACGGGAAAACCACTCCAAGATAAAAAAAACCAAGAGAGGTTATTGTAGAGGGGCCCAACGCGATCCCATAGGATCAGACGATAATTTTCTAAGCATCACGGAGTACAAGTAACCTCATGCTGAAGTTTGCACCCATTTTGCCCTTTGGACCCTTAAGGGATCGATCTGGTTGAACGTAGCTCGGAGCGATTCTGCATGTTTGGGTGCGAAAGAGGACCATACCTAGTGTAAACATGCCTATTTGAACGTGTTGGAATAGTCCATTTGGTTGCACGAGTTGCATAACAAAAATTACACCACCTTGCAACTTTCCACTGCTTCCATTTGACACTTTTTCCATCAACTGACAACTAGACACCATGGGAAAACCACTCCAAGATAACCAAAACTAAGAGATATTATTGTAGAGGGTCCCAACGTGATCTCATAGGATCAGATGAGAATTTTCTAAGCATCACGGTGTCTGAGTAACCTCTTGCTGAAGTTTGCAGCCATTTTGCCCTTTGGACCCTTAAGGGATCGATCCAGTTGAACGTAGCTCAGAGCGATTATGTGTGTTTGGGTCAAAATAGGACCATTCCTAGCGTAAACATGCCTATTTGAACATGTTGGAATAGTCCATTTGGTCACATGAGTTGTAGAATGAAAATTGCACCACCTTGCAACTTTCCACTACTTCCATTTGACACTTTTTCCATCAACTGAAAACTAGACACCATGGGAAAACCACTCTGAAATAACAAAAACTGAGAGAGGTTATTGTAGAAGGGCCCAACATGATCCCATAGGATTAGACGAGAAGTTTCTAAGTGTCACGGTGTCCGAGTAACCTCATGCTGAAGTTTGCAGCCATTTTGCCCTTTGGACCCTTAAGGGATCGATCTAGTTGAAAGTAGCTCAGAGTGATTCCGCGTGTTTGGGTGCAAAAGAGGACCATGCCTAGCATAAACATGCCTATTTGAATGTGTTGGAACAGTCTGTTTGTTCACACGAGTTGCAGAACAAAAATTGTACCACCTTGCAACTTTCCACTGCTTCCATCTGACACTTTTTCCATCAACTAAAAATTGGATACCACGGGAAAACCACTTCGAGATAACCAAAACTGAGATAGGTTATTGTAGAGGGGCCCAACATGATCCCATAGGATCAGATGATAAGTTTTTAAGTATCACGGAGTCCAAGTAACCTCATGTTGAAGTTTGCAGCCATTTTGCCCTTTGGACCCTTAAGGGATCAATCCGGTTGAACGTAGCTCGGAGCGATTCCGTGTGTTTGGGTGCGAAAAAGGACTATGCCTAGTATAAACATGCCTATTTGAATGCATTAGAACAGTCCATTTGGTTGCACAAGTTGCAGAACGAAAATTGCTTGCACTAGACCAAATTTGTTTGTAAGTGCTAAAACACTAAATCGGGTGTAACATGCAAACCAAAATGAATCTTTACAGGATAAATACATTTTAGGGTACCCATTTTGGGCATTAAAAACATATATTTATTTTAGATACACTTGTTTTGGAACACATTCTTGCTGTCCCAACTTCTTTGCTTCTAAAGAACCCCAAACATGCAGTGAGTTTTCCTTGTTTTGTGTGGATTTTTCTTAAAGAGGCACTTAGGAGTGATGAAAATGGTTGTAATTAGTTTGTATGAATTTGAATCAGGGCTTTGGGGTGAAGGGGTGAGCCTAGGTAATCAAAATCCTAGTGTGATCAGCAAATTAAGCCTCTTGGGGATAGTGATACATTGGTCCATGGTTGTTCTTCCATCCACTATCAAAAGGTGAGACTTTGGGGTCTTGTAGAGGCATATCATAGTTGCCTAAATTCAGTAGTTTGAGCCTAGTATAGGCTTGTGGGTGGATTTTATTTAGACTGTCCTACCTTTCAAAAATCTGTTGTCCCACCAAAACTAGGCTTGAATAGCCCCCTTTTTCCAAAGAAACCCTATTCAAAACTTATCACCTAACCATGAAACTTTCTACAGTATCTTAAATTGTTCCCAAACCAAGTATTTTCTAGGTTTTAATCTCCTATGACACCCTCAACATGCTCAAACACAAAACCCTCATGAAATTGCTCCAAAAACTAGGGCCTCTTGAAAAATTGACTTCCACACACTTCCAGAATCTTCTCTTTGACTTTTCACCATTAAATCATCATTCCTAAACACCTTCAACTCAAAAACATGCCCCTCATTAAGGTAGATCTCCTACTGCTACACTTTAGGCATCATTTTCATTCAGTTTTCAATGTGAAATCTCGGTGTACACCCTATCATTCCTCCTTCTTGCACATTATTTTGTTAGATCTGTATTATACATGTAAGGATTGATCCATTTCACAAGTCACAACAACATTCTTTCATGAAATGGATCAAATATCCGATGGTAAAAATTGTTCCTTGACCAAACTCTTCATCCTTTCCCATATAGAAACTTTTGCCAACCCTCTAGCCATCCTATCATTCTGAAAACTAGTCCACCATGTTAGTGTTGTACCTCTCAACTTTGTCTTAGCAAACTTAACCTTCCTCTCTTCTTCCATCTCTTCAAACTCAAAATAGTTTTCTAAGGCATCAAGCCATCCTAACACCTCTTCACTATCCATCTTCCCCTGATAGATAGGCAACTCTATGTGACTCTTTCCTCCATGACCTTGTGCTGCTTTCAACAATCTTATGAACTTCCTTTCCTCAGGGTCTTCTATCTCATCTGCTGGTTGTCTTTGAGTTACCCACACATGCTCTTCTTCTTCATCATTGTCTTCTTGTTCTCCTTGTTCTCCTCGCCTATTTCTCTCAAGGCTATTGATCCTAGCCTGCATAGCTATTGATCAAGGCTATTTATGGAATGAAAGTAGACATTGCCATGAGTTGTGATCCTAAAGGGTATATCAGTAAAATGAGGGTAGAGAGGGGTAGATCTCATATCTACCATCATTTCCATGCATCTAATGATGTGATAAGGAACCTCAAAACTAATAAGGAGGTCAGAGAAAGGAAAAGGAAATGGATGTTCATGGTCCAAACAAAATAGAAGAGGATAAAAATAATGATGCTTATGTTATTCCTTTGCAAAGTACACAAGTCCCATGGAAATGATGGAGAAGATGTTTGTTGCCATGGCAGATGGGAATTTTTCTAGCATGATGAAGTTGGCAGAGCAAGAGAAAAAGGGATGGAAGTTGAACAACTTGTTCAACAACAAGCCTTGTCAACAGAATCATCACACAAGTTGCTCACAGCCAATCAATGCAAACTCTTGATGCACCCTTGGTTGATTATTCAAAGAATCCAAAAGAAAGGGAGAGTGTGCAAGAGGAGACTATGAAGAATGTTCCTAGAGATGAGGAAGTGAACTAACACTTCCCTTCTCCCCAAATCAATCAAGGTGATGAAAAATTCCTAAAAATAGGCTAGCAATTAATTTTTATGATGAGAACTCTGTTCCCAATGATGTCAAAGTATTAGCTTGTAGCTAGTTCATGGATGATGATACCTTTGTTACTACAAATGACTTTAGAGACTTCATCATCAAAGTGAAGAAAAATGAACTTAATGAAAAATTGGATAATGAAAAGGAGTTGACCCATCTATGTATGAATAGGTCACTCAACAAGTTATCTAATAAATAGATTTTCATGCTTATAGAATCACTTTGGAAGAAGGGAGGAGATTAGTTAAAGAAAGTGGTATTCTTGTGTTTCTGATAGGGAGGGGGTTGGAGGAATCAATCACAGATTCCTGCTCTAGGTCTTGCTTGCAAGACCTCCTTGGTGTTTTGGCTTTCCACCTTAACCTATAGGACCCTTCTCAAATTTAGGTACCCTTGGTTTGTCTGGCCAACCCCACTTCTATCAAAATTCCATCTACCAAGCTAACCTTGGTGCAATGCTCCAACTCTTCCTTAGCCCTTAATCAATCCTAAAGGCTAACCTATCCTTAACTCTCCATTAGTTCTTGCAGGGGTGTGG
Organism: Sequoia sempervirens; assembly: GCA_007258455.2. Lineage (NCBI taxonomy): Eukaryota > Viridiplantae > Streptophyta > Pinopsida > Cupressales > Cupressaceae > Sequoia > Sequoia sempervirens. Next base: position 8,757 of record VDFB02204398.1, on the reverse strand, counting down.
GAATGTCTTTAATGGCTTCAAACCAACCTCCTAGGGTACTTGAAGCTTTAATGGATTGATATAGCATCAAGACCTATGTAGGATATAGAGTGGTGTTTCTACAAGCTTTGTGTGTCATTAGATAGTCGTTTTATTCATTTTCAAGCACTGTTTGTAAATAAGTTGGGTTCCACACTGTTGTTGGTCTGAACCAGGCAGTCTTGAGAAAATGGAGGTTTAGATCACTTTCCCACCGTACAAATTGTACAACCCTTTGGGAATAGTGTCTAGACTCCATGTGTGTAAATATGGTAGGATTTAGGGTTTGTGTGAACACAGGAGCTGTTGGCAAAGTCTTGCCCTAGGCGAGCCAGGAAGAGTCCGGCTAGGGAAGATAAGAAGTGCAAAGCACATAACTTGCAGGGGTGACTAGTTCTTGATAAATTGATTTTTGGAGGAGGTAGGCAAGTGTCTTACCTAGTTTCCACATGAAGGAGAAAGCTCCATCAGTTCAATTGATGTGAGAACAAGTTGATTGTTTGAAAACAGCCATAAAATGGCTTAAAACCCTAGGAAATGACCATTTTCAAGTTTAAGCATTGTACGCACAGTTAAAGCTTAGGACCTCAAAAATATTTGAGAGGTGTTCATATGGGACAAGGACCTTGAAGAAATATTGAGGTGGTTTTTTGAAATGTTTGAGTAATAACTAGTTGTTTTGGCGATGGAGACCTAATTGGGGGTCATGGACTAGTAGCCTTCTTAACCCTAGATGAGGGTTTGGGGAAAGCGATGAAAAGGTGGAGTTTTGGTTAACCTTCAAGAACCCTATGAGGTTGGTTTGAAGCCATTGAAGACATCTCTACACCCCTGCAAGAACTAATGGAGTGTTGAGGATAGATTAGCCTTTAGGGTAGATTAAGGGCTAAGGAAGAGTTGAAGCATTGCACCAAGGTTAACTTGGTAGATGGAATTGTGATAGAAGTGGGGTTGGCTAGACAGACCAGGGGTACCTAAACTTGAGAAGGGTCCTATCAGTTAAGGTGGTGAAACAAAACACCAAGGAGGTCTTGCAAGCAAGACCTAGAGCAGGAATTTGTGATTGATTCCTCCAACCCCCTCCCTATCACTCTTCTTCTTCATCATTGTCTTCTTGTTCTCCTTATTCTCCTCGCCTATTTCTCTCAAGGCTATTGATCCTAGCCTACATATATTCTCTCTCCCTTCTCCATTTCCTCTCTTCCCTTGCTTTAGCCTGCTCTCTTGCTTGCTTCTTGTTCTCTTCTTCCCTTCTCTCCCTTTCCAAGGTTTCCCTCAACTCCTCCAACTCTCTTGCTAACTGATTTTTAGGTGCCATTGCTGATTCTTCAATCCCTAAAGGACCTACTTACTACTCTAATACCACTATGATGTAGAGGATATGGGACTCAAAACAAAACTTAAAGGCTTGAAGGTTTTTTCAATGAAGTAATCTCAACCATGTTCTAAACAACGTTAAGGAAAGAAGCCTCAAAGTGCACTTATGACTCCAATCTTTCTCCTATGGACCCAAACCCTTGGAATGCCCTTAAGGGACACAAAAAAACTTGTCTTGAATGTTTTCAAAGCCCTAAACCTCTGACTCAAACAAAAACCCACTTTTCCACCTTGACTAGGCTTCCAACCAACTAGGCCTCCAACGGTGGTTTTTTTGACTTTTCTAACAAATTTTCCAAAAGACTCACCAAAATAATGATTGAATTAGGTGTGTTTTGTGATGCTACACAACATACCAAAATATTGATAGCACTTGTTTCAGACCAAACCTTTCAAAAATCTGTTGTCCCACCAAACTAGCCTAAATAGCCCCCTTTTCCAAAGCAACCCTATTCAAAACTTATCACCTGACCATGAAACTTTCTACGATATCTTAAATTGTTCCCAAACCAAGTATTTTCTAGGTTTTAATCTCCTATGACACCCTTAACATGCTCAAACACAAAACCCTCATGAAATTGCTCCAAAAACTAGGGCCTCTTGAAAAATTGAGCTTCCACACACTTCGAATCTTCTCTTTGACTTTTCACCATTAGGGGAAATCATCATTCCTAAACACCTTGAAAGGAATTTGAAGGGGAAAGTTATAGTGTGAGATCAATAAATGATGTGTGGGTTCAGATGGTCAGACATCCATTGTGGATCATTCCAAAGGAGTTTTTATTAAGCTGAAATAGATGATAATGGCAAGATCACTAGTTTTAATGTCCAATTTGAGATGTGTTCCAATTTGAAAGGACCTAATGTCCTAATTTGAAATAGATGACTTTAAAAGGACCTAATGTCCAATTTGAGATGTGTTCCAAACTGGCTTAATGTGATGCAGAGAAAAGGAAGAAAAATCTCAATCCACACTCAACTTGACATTCATTAAACAAATTCTTGTTTCCCTTACAATTTGGACTCTCTTTCCCTTCATAAAACCTTGAAAGGGAAGACTTTGCCATTGTTGTTTTTGATTGAATCGATCACTCAACAATGCAACTTGATCACTCAACTTTAATCACACAATCAAACATCTCAACATGACTTGGGGATGATGTAAAAACTCTTCACACAATAGAAAATGACCAAACAAATAGACCTTGTACCCAAAAACATCCATTCACCAATAGGATAGTCAAAATAAAAATTGATTAAAGGAATTAACTATAAAATGAAACATTCATTTAGACTCCTAAAAATATCCTCCACAAGTTCCCAAAAGCATAGGATCAAACACCCACAATAAATGTATCAAAAGATTGACTTACAAGCCATAAATGAGGCTTAACTAGGCTTGCATAAGGAAGTGTTCAACCTTTCAAGGCACACCAAAACACCCATAATTCCTTAAAAATATTCTAACAGGTTCCCCAAGACCTGTTCCATTCTTTTCATTCATTAGTATTGCACAAATACTTAGAAAATTATGAAAAGTGCATTTTAAAGACCATTTCCATGCATTTACAAGGGAAAAACTGACCTAGGGCATCAAATAACTTTTGCCAACCTCCATCTTTCACTCTGAAACAAATTTGAACATGAAGAAAGGCCCTAAACCTAACATTCTACCAATTTTTACATTTTTTCCATAGTGGAAATGGGAATTATGACCATTTTGGTGACCAAACCCTTGTTTGGTAGGGTTTCAGGCCCTCTTTCACTAAAATTGAAGTAAATTTCTTAATACTTAATGAAATCAATTCAAATCACCACCAAAAGAAATTATTTTCTACCCTCTATCAAACCATATTCATTATAGGGCTTTACAATGTTGCTGCAGGTCGTACCAATTGAAGGAATAGTCAAAACTATTGGAAAATCAAGAAAAATAGAGTTTTTTTAATATTCAAATGCTTCAAACTACCAATCAACCTTCTGCCCTAACCAAAAGGAGGCCTTATAAACTTTTACACATAATTTCCAATGACCCTCAACTATTTTTTGAAAGAGGGAGCCATTGGTTAAGGGATTTACAACTTAAATGATGAGTTTACACAAATTACACTATGACAACATTGCATTTTTGAAGCAATTTTGACTCCTATCATCTGAGACCCAAAAATCCATTCAAATGACCCTAAAAAAACCTTATTACATCATCAAGACATCAATATTGCATGTTCATATACAAATTTGAGTTGTTTTGCCTTCATAGGCTAGAAGAGCAACATTTGTGCAAGATTGCAATTTTCACACTATTGACTCAGGTAATCTAAAAGACTCATCCTAATTCATGACTAATGATTTGGTAGAAATGTATGCAAAATGTGGAAGCATAGAGAAAGCATGCAAAGTTTTTGACAGAATGCCTCAAAGAGATGTCATCTCATTGTCTGCAATTATTACTAGATATGCACAAAATGGATTTGTTGAAAATGCTTTAGAAAGTTTCAAGCAAATGCAATTGGTAGGTATAAATCCAAATTCCACAACCTTTGCCAACATCTTTCCTACTTGTACCAAAATGGGGGCTTTGGAACAGGGTATGAACATCAATCAAAGAATAAATAATAGAGGAATTTTGTTACATGTAGTTGCAACTGCCCTAGTAGACATGTATGCAAAATGTGGAAGCATAGACAAGGCTTGTGAACTGTTTGACAAAATTCCTAAAAGAGATGCCATCTCATGGAATACGATGATTGCTGGATATACACAAAATGGATTTTCTGAAAAGGCTTTAGAAACTTTCAAGCAAATGCAATTAGCAGGTGTGAAGCCAAATTCCATAACCTATGCCAAAATGGGAGCTTTGGAGCAGGGTATAAACATCCATCAAAGCATAATGCTAGACGCCTTTGAAACTACAAGAATGGGAAGACATTAAATATGCATTTATTAACATAAAAAAATGAGACTTACTAACAAATTTTACCATCAAGTATAAATTAATAAGAACAGTTGTGCATATACTTACAAATTAATCCAATGAACCATCCGGGTTTGCTCTGCTCTTTATTGTGTCAAGTATTGCCTCATGGTGAGACTCCGCAGACCTTCCACAAGGTCTTGTTCAAAGGATCTACCCTTATATTTGGTCAAATGAACATTGGATGCCACGACAAGGTTTGAGTATTAGAAGAATCTTACGATGTGTGTCAGGAAGTTGATTCCTCAAACAACCCAATGTTTAACACTCTTATGTGGAATTTTATACGAGGAGCCGCGTTCTAGTAAGAACAACTGATCTTGTAGGGTATTCAATTTTTTCTCCATCTACAATTGGGGCTTCCAATTTATTTTTTGGCTCAACACAATGACACAAGTAATAGTCTGTACCTTCTTCATTGTCTTCATCTGCAATAACTGCATAAACATGCCCACTGCATTTATATATTGTGGCATATCTCTTGAGAATTAGTCAACATTATGAATCTGATTACAAAGTAAAGGTAACAATATGGAATTTCAAATACTAAGCAGAACAGATACTATTACACAGTTTGAACTAGATCTAATACATGGTCAAAGTCAACCGATGATTCTATCTGTGTTGGTTCCAATGCCATCAGAGGACGATACGTGTGAAGTTGACTAAGATAACTTGTCAACCATTTGTCAACCCACTCTCCTGAATCATAATCATTCTAGTCTTGCATTGTACATGAAGAACAAAAGCATGCCATCTTAGGTGGCATCGATACTCCATGAGACACCACATTTTGAGCTAAGGGAAGAGTTCAACTCCTTGATCTGTTAGTGTACAAAATCCTCATATGGTGCAATGTTAGTATCATCCATCAACCAAAAATCTGAACTGAAGGCATTACCTTCATTACACGGACCCTTCAGGCATTACACCACTTTCGGCGATTGATCTTGCATCTGTCAACTGTGCACTGTCTTGATACTTTAACTCTTCTCGTGCTAATGCTCTTTTCACGCATGCTCCTGCACCATCATGCTCCCCCTTTCCATGTCCAGCCTCACAAAAGTTCCACATATATTTGAACCGTGTAGTGAGATGCATCACACGCACAACCGATTAGAACATGCATGCGTTCTTGAATTGTGTTGCCGCAGGTTGTCTAACCATATTATATGCCGGTATGATATGCCCCTCACGGGCCAAATGGTTGTAGAACATTTGGAGCAACCTTGCATGAACTCTGGAGAATGTGTGTGATCATCACTAATATAAAGTGATACTCCCTCAATACCTTCCTTTGTCCCTCTATACTATCAGCTGCATGAATGAATGCTATGTGCACAAATATCGAAACCTGTGTGGAGTTGTAATACTGTGATTGCACCTCACGCTATGGCTATAGATTGTAGTTCTCTGAAAATTCAACCACTGATACTATGCTACCAAGTGGAAAGGTGTCCTTGCACTTGGCTTAAATTGTGTGTCCGACCATGGGGCTCTATAGGTATGCCTTGCATACTCATACACTAAATTCTCATGAAACATGGACATGAACTGATACACTAGAATTTTTGAATAACCAGCTCCACCTTTTTGCTTAGGACCCATCTTTGTACCATATGCCAGCTTTGTTTTGTACTTCTCGGGGAACTCTACTAGTTTTTGTCCCCACCTCATATGTGCTTTCCATATGTTGACATACTAGCATTCATTGCAAACCCACCACAGCGCTCACATGAACCATCAAGCATGTTGTCTATAGAATGTTGGCCATCCTCTATTTCACATAAAATTTTTGATAAGAACTTTCTTGAAGAGATTTTTGGGTGGGGCTTCTATGCCACAATCCTACAAAACATGATAGTGTGCAAATCTAAAACATATAGAATGATAAAACATCATAATGGTTAGAGAATTCAATATGTAGTTTACAACAACAAAGTAGTGCGTGTGTGATTTATCTTGACATAAAAGGTTTAATCATTTCAAAAAATCTTTGAGAAATACTAATTTGAGGATAGTCATTTTGAAATTTATGAAAAAATTGGGTTTGAGTCGTATCCAAAAAATGCTTTGGATGTGGCTCATGGTTTCGACTACCGATTCTCCTTCTTATGACATCCTTTTGATTCGGAGATGGCCTTTTATTATTCTTCCAATAATCTTCAATTAGTGTTCTCAGTAAGCTTCAACAACTTTTTATCTTTGTGTAGGTCCTCACAGAGAATGCCCATAATTCATTGAATCGGTTCCCTCAATTCTTTGCCACCTTTAGGCGGCTTTTGATAAAGTTTTCTACTAATTCCCACTTGTTCACTTGTCTTTTTAATGGCGAGATCTCTTTGTTTGATAGCTTACCACAGTTGATGTAATGACCTTGCGTCGTGTGACATTTATATCCTTTGGCCCGATGAGTCTTACCCACCGATTATCATAAAGCATCCATTAAGATTCTTCACAATAGGTGAGCTTTCACTTGATGCATTGATGTTCTCAATCCAGAGTCTTCGCGATGTTTTACGTACTTTAAACCCAGCATCATTTTAGACAAATAGTTGACATCTTGCAGTCCTCATTTTATCCTTTTCAAAGAACATTTTCCAACTCTTATCAGCATATCTTCTACAAGTGGATTACGGAATCACCTTCCATGCAATGGCGCAAAATATCCTCATCAATATTAATCAAAAACTTTGGCTTTCTACGCAAAATTCTAGGTGGTGTTCTCTTAGGTACATACATCTCTACATTACCAATTTCATCAATATTTAATTAAGGTGGGCTAGATTGCGTACCTTCGATCGAGGGTGGAATAGAAGACATACCTTTAGGTTCATGTGGGGATGATGGCGTACCTTGTTCCATAATTCTGAGTGATGATGTACTCTCAACTTCAGATGTGGTGGAAGGTGTCCAACCATACTCACTTGTGGTAGATGGTGTCCCTCCATATTTTCTTGTGTGTAATGGTGTCCCTTCGTCTTCACTTGCGGTAGAGGGTGTGTCTCAAACTACGGTATCTGCATCTACCCTAGTATGACTCTTTCACATTTGTTCCCTTTGTGCTACCAATTTCTCTTCTCTTTTTGACGGTTGAAGTTCCTCTTCAACTAGCTTGTTTTCATCAATCGTTCCCAATTTTTTCTTTTCACGATATTCCCTCATATGTTTGTTATTTTTATCTCTTAAGGCTTGGAGCTTATCATTTGTTAGTTTTTTCCCTTTAACAGTTCGTTTCTTCGGCATGACAAATAATTTTACCTATGCAAAAAGTGCTAAGTTGTCAAATTAACTAATTGAAAGCTTTGGAAGTATAACTCAATCAAAACAATATAAATTGTCCCTATACCCAAGTAGTGATGTTATTCCATTACCACTATGCAAACAAGTTTGTCACAAATCTAAATACAACTATCACTGTACATACAAATTCCTTAGTCTTTAACATCAATACGGTATTTAATCTTTAGGACTCCATACCCTAAATCGGGTGACTCCCACAAATCAATACTCAGTTTTGTGAAATAAGTGTATAAACTTTTAGAGTATGTTGAAAAGGATCAAAATAGGCCTGAGAATATGTAGAAACAATGAAAGGAATGTTGTTAAGTGCTTGGGAGCAGTCTTATTTGTTATTCCACAGTTGTGTCTATGCTTGGTAATGTTTTGAAGGTAGATTGTGAAAGATTTGATGATTTGGGCATATGTTTCCAATATATGGCAATGGTGTCTTGAATACAAAGTAGTCAAAGTGTGTCTATACTGATATATTGGAATATTACAATCAAAACATGATGAAATTGGTATCTTAAAGGTCTGGTGACAATGTTAAACTAATGCTACTTGTTGTTGTTACAAATGGTGTTTAAGTGAAGATAGGATGATAGATGTGTTGATTTGAGCAAAGATATCCTAAATGGCTGGGATAATGCTTGATTGCAAGTCTAAGGAACATAGGTGTTTGATTGTTTTTTTCCTTGGAAGGGGTAAGTTGAGCTTGATGAGTGATTGTTGTATTGCATCACAAACAAACAATTTGATCAACATGGAATAAGAAAAACAACAAAAATGAAAGCAAGCCATAATAGAATGATATAAAATGTACAAAGATTTCACATACCTAAAAATCAAAGTTTCAAATCGAGGAGTTCTACCCAATTATGCAACCTTTGCTTCTTCCTTCTTTAAACTCCTCAAAAATTTGACTTCTTCAAAAGCTTGTTCCCCGCCAAATTTCAATTTTATATCAATTATCACTATAATTCAAACTTCAATTGATATTATAATCCTCTCAACGTGAAAAATCTGTTATTTCATGCAAAGGTGATGGAAGGAACATTCAAAAGGTGGTGGAATCTCAAAATCATGTATGCACACTTCACTCAATC
>VDFB02204397.1:0-10586 GCA_007258455.2 Sequoia sempervirens | reverse complement strand
TTCGTGACAGGATGACTTTGAGAATATTTCTACTTTCTCCGCCTTGATCCAGAGCACGCAGGATTCCTTGGTTGCTTGGAGAAAATCTTGTACAAGGCATGAACATTCAGTCACAGTGTTAGAGTTTCAGCTAGATTGCATTCCACCCATTTCAGTTTAGGAGGTTGAGGTTGTACTTGGCAGATTTGTTGAGTTTGCAGCTAGAGAGGAGAATGGGAACGCACTGCTGGACGAGGATCTTCTAGAAGACTGATTGTGGGCATTTATTGCCTTTACTATTTTTGGGAGTGAGTGGGAATCTTTGTTCATTTATTACACCACTCCCCATTCTGGCAATTTTTAGGATTAGGGCTGAGGTGGCGCGATTTTGGCCACTCTATTGATTGTAACCCTAGCCGTCTTTTGGGACCGGGCTATCTATAAAAGGGGGAGTCTCCCTCATTTGTAATTCATTAGAAGTAGATATCAGACATTAGCTTTAGAGCTAGAGATTGGAGAGTAGAGCAGAGTTAGCATTTTTGTTTGATAGCTTAGTGTGGAGAAGAAAGAAAGTTTTCCCTTTGAAAACTTTTGTGGAGATTGTTGTGTAACACTTTCATGATAATAGATCTTTTCATTGATGGTGGAATTCGTCTTGTCATGAATAGCTAGCAAGGTCTCTTCTTCCTTTCGGAATCCAAGTAGCTTAATTTTTCATGCAAGTAGTTTACTTTGATGTGTGGTGTTTTATTGAGGTAGCTTCTTTTCATTCCATACCACTAGTGGCTTATTGATGATAAGTTCGCCTTGCGTGGTCAATTGGAGATTATCTTGAGTTTAACTTCGATTGTGATTTGTGTACTTATATGTGTCATTTTGATGGTGTATGTATGCTGAATTATAATCTGAATATCTTTTGCTATCCCTTTGAAGATTGCACTGATTTTGCTGAAGCTGTCCGACGTGAGGCTAGGTGAAATTCGGTTGAAGTCTACCGAAATTTAGAATAGGATATAAATTTCTTAGGCCTTATACTCCTTTACTTTCCGCACATTCCTGGTTAGCTTTAGGAAAACATACTATATTGCCAAACCATACGTACAAAATCCCCTTCGAATCATCTATCTGTTGTTAACTACAAGAAGCCTGAACAATTGTGTAAGTCCCCGTAAGGACATGCAATACACATCAACCAACTGAGGGTGTTCCAAGTATTTCGGAACCTTGGAGTTGAACATGTGATCTATCTGCTAATCTTAGCAATACCATACTTGATCAAGAGAGAACGGAGTAGCCTTTGGACAACTTTGTTACCTGTTTGGTGTCTTGCCACAAAACCGTCCAATGTCGTCGAGTTGTCAGCTAAATCAGGTGCCCTGCTAAAAATAGCAACTCCTGCCGGCCTGACTTACTATAAATAGTAAGTACCTCTAAATTGCTCTGTGAGTGTCTGCAGAAGCCCAAACCTGAATCAACTGTTGGAGTGATGTTCCCAACGCTGGATAACTACCTCAGGTGATCCTCTAAACACATCTGCCAGCCTACGAGGATCTGAATAATAGGCTAACCTCTGACACAACGGTACTGCCTAGGAAGGGGACATTACATTCTAACCTGCAATAATCAGATAAATATATCTTATTTCTGCTACGAACAGTAGATGGAACTGTTTTCCAAGTTTGAAATGGTGTCATGCTTAATATAGAGACACTTCATGCTTTCTTTTTGCTTTAAAGATGGTAGTGAAAGTAAGTGGCTAAGCCAAGGAAAAACTGCTCCAACTTAAGTTATTTGGTCTCCTTGTTTGAGGCAAAGTCTCATAATGCACTTGCCCTGTTTTAAGACATCAATGGAACTTTATGTTAGCACAACCACTACAAAATGGTGCTCAATGAGATTACCTTTTCTTCTTTCAATGCTAGGAACAACTCCATAAGGTATTTGCCACTGTTTTATGTCTTTGGCATGTTTTATGATAGATTTTCCACCTTTCTTGAACTTAGTGAAATTTCACATTGGCTCTGCCACTAAAAAATGATGCCTGAATGACTTAAGTTGTCTATTTTCCATATTTGTGTGTGCTTTTATAAGGTTATTGCCTTGTTTCATGGCTTTAGGTGGAGCTTTACCTGGCGCAGCCACTTCCAAATGGTACCTCATTTCATTTTTTTATTTCATGAGCAAATGAATAGATGCTTTTCACTAAGGACCTTGACAATTTTTGAGCAAGGTTTCAACTTGTCATTGCCACATGATTCATGCACCATTTAACACTAATACGATTTTCCTTTTGAGCGTTTTTTCCTACACATCCTGCTACTTTGTGACAGAACTTTGAGATGGTAATGCCACTCCAAAATTGCACCAAAGTCTGATTTTAGTTGTCTTTATGTGTAGGCGGAGCTTAAATGGTTTTTGCCATGTTTCCAATGTTTGGGTGGAGTTTTGAGACAATTCAACCACTTAAAAAGTGTGCTATATCTTTTTTACTTATTCCCTAAAGATTTAGATTGTGTTTTATAAGGATTACATCATCCAAAGGTGTGCCTTGACTAAGACATATGCTGATTTGAACCTTAGGTAGAGATTTCTCATTTTATTGCTTTGTTTGCTAACTACTGGTTGAACTTTAGAGGGCATAGTGGAGGAAAACATGTGCCTAGTTTCCTTGCAGTTGTATTCCAACTTTTACTCCATACATGCCTTCACTTTTTTGACTTCTCTGTTTATGTCCTTGAACTTCTTTGCTCTTTCTTCATTGATCTGCCCCATCATCTTCATCATTTGCTACTTGTTTGTTTTTGAACAACTTCATTTTTACTCCCTATCAGACTTGAGGTTATGATCCTTACCCTACAAAAAGTGTTATTAGAAAATACCAAGACATTTGTAGACTAACAGGAGAACACTATCATTGACCTTGACTTGACACACAAATCATGATAAATTATCGACAAAAATGGACACCAAGTAGTACAAACATGAAGTTTCATATGGGTACCAACACTTCTTAGGGTCATTAATAAAAATTTAGGCCCTTCAATGAAAATTGAAGATATCATTTACACCTTTACATATTTTGGGAGACAAGGCTTTCTAGATTGAATTGGACTAAAAGAAAAGAGCCCACTGAAATGAAATGTAATAAAAATGCTTTTGCTCTTCCATAAATTCAAAAGTTTATGCTTCCAAAAATCATTACAAACATTGATGGGCATATTTTGTGAAATGTTGGAAATTGTGTTCTATAATTAACCTTGAAATTAATATATAAAGCAATCAAAGAAGAATATGAACCCCCATGCCTAGATGCCAAAACTAGAGAGTGTGATTTAGATGCGAAAGAATAGCATGTGCCTCCATGGAAGAGGTGGTTGTGAAAGAGGATGAAGCTCATGAAGCTATTCCGCATTAAACTTCAAGTCCAGACCATGAAGGTAAAAAAACTTTTCCATCTTTGTTCTAAAATGAAATTGATTTCCAAGGTAATGGTGCATTTGATATTAAGACTTGTTAGCATCTGCAATCATACCTGTTGGTCTGGTTACATTAAAGTAAAGAATTTGGGTGGCTTGGCAATGTAAATTTGAGTTTGCTAGAGCTAGTAAAATACATTGATGAAATAGAATTAGATGCAGTGGCGCTTGATGTGTGAGTTTTTTTTTTGGGAAATCTGAAGTACTTACATGTGAGATAGAGATGCAAACTTCGTTAGAAGAAATAAAGAATACCAACCATTCCTAAACACATATAAAAAGTGGTAAAATATTTCTCTTGTTATGCAAGTTGGGAAAATAACACAACCAGTCCTCCTCAACATATAAAAGGAAGGAGAAAAGGAAGCTACTAGACAGATTGATTAATGTGGGTAACCTACTGTTTTGGTTCCCGATAAGATTTGTTTCATGGAGGATGGGCATTAACTATAGTTCTCTCAACAATATGTTGGAAATATTGACATTGATGTCAAAGGCTCTTAGTGGAGATTTTTGGAGAAGCTGTCATTGATGTCAAAGTGAATAGTCAATATCAAATGAAGGATTGCAATTAAAGGTTTTATCTAAACTATGGCAGCGCTTTGTTTTATGAAAAACATATATATACAATGTATGCTGGCCGACTTCCTCAGTAACACACAGGAAATGTATTCTAGAAAAAACAAATGAATGGTTTGCATATCAAGAGCAGCAATAAGATTATATCTTATCAAGTGATTAAGAAGAGTTGTTGATTATTTAGCAAGCAATTACAAGACAATGAGCAGCAATATCATATTGCAGCAGTGATTATGATATTTAAAAAGGCACAAAAATTCAAGATTGAAAATGACAGTGATAAATAATGAAGCAACTAAGTTAATTAAGTTTATGGTGTCAGCAATCATTCTAAGAGAATATGAAGTAGCGATTAAATCTCCAAGTGCAGCACATAAGACAAAAAAAAAAGGGCATATAAGACAAACTAGAAAAAGACAAAAGTGTAATATATTAAAGGCAGCAATTAATTCAATGAAGGAAATCATATATTAATTGTCCTATTTAAAAGTGTAACAATGCAGCAATTAATATAGTTTAATGGCTCCAATTAAAGTGGTGCGATTCCTCTATATATGACAAAATTTGTCTTTACAGGTCATCAAAAAGGTGCTAATTTGTCTTACTCTTGATTGAGGAAGGGGTGCGATCTTAACAATTAAATGCTTGTTAATAATAAAAAAAGGCAGGGAACTTCTATGGAGGAGACATGACTATTCTTGAAGGAGGACTATGTTCTAAAGGACAGAGATTAGTATTTACAAAACGAAGGGTGCAAATTCATTAAGAGATGCAATTTGAATATTAAATGGAACATTCATTTAAAAAATAAATATAATTATTGTTTTGATAAGTTGTCTCTCTTGGAGAAGGTACTTCATGTGTGAAAAGGTATGTCTTTCAAAGAACAATACATCTCTTGGAAGGCATAAATAGAGATTGTGAATCATAGGAAGATAAGGAGATATGTGTGGAGTGGAATGTGGACATATAAAAGATATGAATAAATAATGAGAAGATGAAACATGGAATAGTGGAGCAGCAATTCAATGATTAAGAGTGGAAATAAACAAGTTCATATACACAGCAGATTGAGAGATTGAGTTAAGGAAGATTTGTTAGTGAAATACTTGACTATTCAAATGGTTGTATCAATTTCAAAGAGTTGTATCCATTCATAGAAACATTGAAGATATAAAGGCAGATCATTCAAGTGGTGAAGTGTGTTATTGAGTTAAAAAAGGTGATATCATAAATATACCAGCAGATAAAGAGCAGATTTTTAAGAAGAATACACTCAGATTTTTAGATGGATTTGTGAAAAGTTAAAAGGAAGATTTATATGAAGAGTATATGGTAGAATGATAAGAATACTTATGAGAGGTTATGTGCAGATCTATTAAAACTATTTATGGCAGATTAATAAAGAAGAGTTCATGCGAATGTGTGAAGCATTAATAAAGAAGAGTTTATGCAAATTTGTGAAGCATTAATGAAGAGGAGTTTATGCAGATTTGTGAAGCATTTATGAAGAGGAGTTTATAGTTTATACAGATTTGGTGAAGGAATCACAATGTCCATCATCCGTTTTTAGGAGCAACATAGAGGGTGGTGCTTTGCTTTGGAAGTTGGTGCTTCTTAAAGGAGATATTGGTGTCTCTCTAGTAGGTTGGTGCCTACGTATTCATTTGTGGGAGTTGGTGCTTCCAGCGAGTTGGTGCTCACAAATTGAATGAGGGGTTGGTGCCTCTAGTGAGTTGGTGCTCACAAATTGAATGAGGGGTTGGTGCCTCTAGTAGGTTGGTGCCTACAAAATTTGTAAATAGAAGAATTTATATAAAAGCATTAATTTATTGTGGTTTTCTCCCATGAGGGTTTCCACATAAATATCGTGTGTTATTGTGTTCTTCTCATGTGCATGATTATTGATGTTGAGTAAATAATGTTATTATGATTGATAAAGTTTTAACTTGGTAAAAAATTGTATTATACTAATTCACCCCCCCTCTCAGTATAATTGTGTGCTCATCACACTATACCATTAGGAATCCATAGTCTACTTTGGCTGAATTGCAGCATGACAAATAATTTACAAATTTGTATTTAAAATCTAGTTATAGAGATGTTAATTATTTTGCATGCTAATGATATTCTTAAATACATTAGGTTTTTTAGTAATGATATTTTATTTTAGAGATTTTGATTATTAATGACATTTTTTAGTAAATTAGTTTTGTTTTAGTTTTATAAATGATATTTGTCAATAAATTAGTTTTTTTAAAAGATGTTAATTATTTTGCATGTTAATGATATTATAAAGTAAATTAGTTTTTTTTTTAGTTTTACTAATGATATATTAGTGTGTACCTTGGAATTTTACCCTACTCTAATGTGCAAAATAATTAAAAATGTGAATGATAAAAGACTAAGGACACTTCAAGATTAGCCTAAAGAGTGATAAAACAAGAAGGAAAATAGGTAAAATAAGATGCAAATGATTATACCTTCCTTGCTGTTGAAGACTCCTTGATTGGCCCTTGATTGGGATGACTTTGTGTGCTCCTTAGATGGCTTCTTGAGTGGCTAAATGCAAGATCAACTTATGCAAAATGATTAAAATGGATGGCTAGATGATAGTAAATGATTGAGAATGCAAATTGGCAGCATAAGGTTGCTCAAATCCAAAGTGTTGAAAAAATGCCTCTTGAGGAGGGGTATTTATAGGAGAATTTGAATTCTCTAGAGAATCTACTGGTTGAAATTATGTATCAAGCACAAGATGAAGGGCTATGGTGAGTTGAGAACTCACAAGCCCTCAAGCATCTTGACATGTGGATGGTGGGGCGGCTAAGGGAGATGAGGTGTAAAATGAGGTGACAAAGAAGCATGATGTGGAGGAAGGACAAGTACCCTGCAAGGCTACTGGGAGATGGGAAGAATCTTGGTGAATAAAAAGGAATTTTTTAAATTCACAATGATTGGAAGAATCTAGTGGATAAGCATAAATGTTCCTCAAAAGGTGTGGAGTTTACTGGCATGTGACTTGGATGTAACAAGTCAAAGGTTTTAGAAGTATGCAGGGAAAAGGGGATTCTTGGAGGAATAAAAGGAATTAAAAATTCCTTGGGGATGAGAGAGCTGGCCATGCAATTAATCAAGAATTAGAAGATAAATGAGGATTAGAAGCTAACTTGCAAAAAGTTTTTGAGGATGTGGACATCCTAATGAAGAAATTAGAGATGGATTAGGATTAGA
This sequence comes from Sequoia sempervirens, assembly GCA_007258455.2. NCBI lineage: Eukaryota > Viridiplantae > Streptophyta > Pinopsida > Cupressales > Cupressaceae > Sequoia > Sequoia sempervirens. Next base: position 3,318 of record VDFB02204397.1, on the reverse strand, counting down.
TGAAATGAAATGTGGAATTAAATAAATGTATATTTATTTAATTTATTTGATGAAAGGAGGATTAAAGAGGAATAAAGTATTTAATTATTAATTAAATAATTTTAGGATCTATGTATTCATGATATTACCAAATAATAGTAATATTACTTAATTAACTCTGGATAAGAGGATGTTTAGATTTGAAAAGTGATAAATTTGGATAAATTAAGGTCCAATTTGAATGTCTAAGCATTTGCCCCTCTTTGAGATGGTGCTATGAAGTAGCATCATTTCAAAGAATATTAAAATATAGAACCTAGAAGAAGATGGTTGGATTGGGAAAGATGCCCCAGTCATCAAAGGATTGATTGAGAAAAAAAGATGATGGGGATGAAGATGAGGATGAGGGATTAAGGATGCCCCCTCGAGAGGACATGCGGGTTGAAGAAAACACGGGTGGGCTCTCGAAATAGATGAGATGAGGGAGATGATGCAAAGTGATGGACAAGAGAGAAGGAGAAGCGAGAGGAGATGGATGAAGCACAAATGGATTTTAGGACAAAAGGTGATGTTGCCCCAGTCCAGGTACAAGCCAAAATGGGTTGATGATGGATGGAGGGTTGTCAATGAGGGAATGAAGGATCCTGAAACAACACGAAGATAGGGAAGGATACATTCCACTGAGTGGTATTGATGAGGGAAGGATACATCCCAAAACACCACTAAAGGATAGGGAAGAATTCCTCCCGATGATGATGATAAAAGTGTTGTTGACGAGGGAAGGATACATCCCAAAACAACACCAAAGGGATGGGGAAGGATATTAATGGATGATGATGAGGATGAGGATGAGGGATACATGCAATATGATGAAATGGAAAATGAAATGCAATTTGCCATCTTCGGAGCACTGATTTTTGCTATAGCATAAGACACAAGACGCCAGGGTATGAAGAACCAAGGCGGATTAGTGTCTAATGCATAAAACAAACACAACAGACAAGAAGGCTATCCCAACACCCTAAAGTTACAAAGACCTTGGTCGGCCAGGTATTGAGATAACCACAAGACAAAAAAGGTTGCCCTAACATAACACAAGACCTCGGGGATCTTGGTGGGTACTACGTGGGACAACCAAGAAGACACAATTAAACAAAAGATCAAGATATGCCCCTATGTGGACCAATCAAAACACGCCATAATATGATGGATTATGGCGGCCTTGACAAGTGATGATAGGGAGCTCAAATGATAAACAAAAGCCAAAAGCATCAAAAGATCGCAATCAATGTCAAACATCCTTTGCCATAGGATCAAGGGATAGATGGGATTGATGAGGTCTGTTAGGAAGGATACATCCTATTGAGATTGATGATGGATACTTTGCCAAAAGATTGATGGCGATGTAGGATATCCAAAACTCCATTGATTTGTTGATGCCAGCGGCCCTGTTTGTTGGGCGAACCACCGATAAAGGCATAGCTGACCATTACGACACAAGGGAGACAAGACAAACTAAAGACCTAGGGTTTGGGGCCGATCAAATATTAGCCTTGCCTACGTGAAAGCGCAGAGCCCTCGTAGTTCAGTGAAAGGTGGATGACTGACCAAGATGGAGACCTTGATGGATGGTAAAGATAGGATGGACAAAAGAAGAAAGACTGATGATAGACGATAGAAGAGCAAAGTGGACAATGAAGATCGATGATGGAACGATAGACGATAAACGATAGATGATAGAGGAGCCCCGGGGGCGGATCAAATGATCGACCTTGCCTACGTGAAAGCGCAGGGGCAACGTAGTTCGACAAGAGACTGACGACGGACCATGATGGAGACTTCGATGGAAAAAGAAGAAAGACCGATGATAGATGATAAAGGATCCCCAGGGGGGCGGATCAAATGATTGACCTTGCCTACATGAAAGTGCAGGGGCAATGTAGTTCGACAAGACCAAATGAAAACAATGGATAAAGGATGATAAAATGATAGGATAAGTGGATAGAAAGATGGGACCGGAGCACGACAAGATAGGATAGACTCATGATAGGATGATAACGATCACATAAAACTCAGGGATGGGATAGTTATCCAAAGCATTAAAATGACTTGGGAGGATGATATGATAGATAGACGAGTGATGAAAAGTGATAGGGGATTGGAAAGATGTGCAAGAGAAGCAGGGGTGATGACGATGAGATAAATGGCATTGGGTTGTATGGGGGGAGGCCTATAGCTAGATACCAATGACAAGGGATTGTGAGATGGGATGAGGATAAAGATGAAAGAATGGATAGAGATATAGGGATGGGGGATGGGAGGGATTGTTTGGATGGATGGGAATATAAGGATTGGAAGATGAAAGGGATGCTAGGATAGATGGATATGATAAGGATGGGGAGATGGGAGGGATGCTGTGATAGATGGATAGGGAGATGAAGGGATGTTATGATAGATGATGTTCCCCAAGGACTATGGCCACAAAGGGAGTGCATGCCCCACTCTGTAGATATGTCACATATGAGGAGGCATGAGGATGGAAGACAAGTGGATGGGAAGATAAAGGAGATAATTAGATGAGGATAAGATGGGTGACTAAGGAATATGATAGAGCATGGATGAAGGGAATGTATACCAATAGGTGTCCAAAGCATGCATAGATAGGTGCCCCTATTTTGGTCAAGATCACAAGAAGGATGGTGGAGGGAATGGAGATAAAATGGGATAAGGATGGTAGGATGCGGAAGATAGGCGGGATGGAGGGATTTATGAAGAGGACAGATAATAGGAAGACGGGTGCATAGCTAGAAGCATAGTGGATGGAGGGAATGCATATCAGGAAGTTGCCCCCAAGTGCAGATGGGGATTTACGCATGACGCCTGTTTGCCAGGTTTTCATCATGGTACTTATCCAAGGTGCTTGTTTGCCAAGTTTTCACCATTGGATGGATTATTTCTCTTTACTATTTTGTTTTCTTTCTTCTTTTTTTCTTTTTTTTTGACTTTTTGGACTGTTTGGATTTCATGCAGAAGGAGATGGGTAAGGATAAGGAAGTGGATAAGCATATTTAGAAGACATGATAAGGATCAAGGTGTTATGAGCCCATGTTTGAAGTGACTGTTGGATGTTGGTACAACCTTATTAGGCTAAATGGATTATGCATGAGGGTGAATTAGAGGGATTTGATGGGGTTGATACATGGGATAATGGATGGGATGCTTGAAAGGGTATGGATAGAATGATGGGGTGGATATGTGATGGGGAGATGTGTTCAGGACCAACATTGGCATATGTGGTGGTGGATGTGAAAAAATAATAGGATTAAGGTATGGAGAATG
>VDFB02204396.1:0-10402 GCA_007258455.2 Sequoia sempervirens | reverse complement strand
GCCAATGGTTAAACCCCATGGTCCCTAAAAATGAATGTCAAACTAACACTTCCTTCTTAGGGCATATCCCTGGAAAGTGGTAATGACTCATACTTTTCTGGTGAGATGGTTGGTAGGTAGTTGTACATAGCCTCCATCTCCATCTTTCTCTTCACATCACTAATCTGAGATTGTGTGTGACTAAAGGTTTCATTGTCACTCAACCAAATGACATTGTCATAGCTGGTTCACTCTATGGTTCTAATGATGGTTTCTCTTTCCTTCTTGGCCTTGAGGTAGTGCTCATTTTTTATTACTAACTTTCGATCCATTAATCTGAGATGCACCATCCTGGCACAAGAATTCACAACATTAGATAATTTTGGATGAAAAGAATGATGAGTTCATAGGTTCCAAAGCTAAACCTAGTAGCTCTAATACCACATGTAACATACCAACCCTTGAATAAATTAACTAAGTAACAATCCATTGCAATAAAAAAAATTATTTTCTTTATTGATAATTTTCAAACAAGATGCATAACATAATACATGGATTCCATTTATTTTCAATAATTTCATAATTTACAACAATCCAATAAATCATACATTTAAATACATAGCTCAATGAACTTTGGAATAAATATCTATAAGACATTCCAAGACCCTTCCTTTCAAATCTTCATTCTTCTGTCGCCTATTGTGGAGGAGAAGCATTTCTCAAGTGCTTTTCCACCAACCAAGGAATCATAATGTGGTGCCCCACACATATACCATTCAATAGATGGTCCTTCCATTCAACAAAGAGATTGGTATAGTAACCAATAACGACAACCAACTGAGCATAGTGTTGTATCCTACATAACTAGAACTTGTAATCCCACAATCTCAGACTAGCATGTAATATTGGATCACGGTGAATTGGTAGTGGAGCCAAAGGTCATCATACTACTTTGGCCAAAGTCTTTCATTCAGTATTTTCTATTGAGGGTCATCTATCACATACACTACTTAGGGCCAATTTGACTTAAGGACATCTTAAACTATGGATAGGTATTTCCTTCAATGGATAATCTATCATCCCATAGATAACCTATCACCATTTTAATCTACTTGGAATAAACCTACTTAACAAGTACACAAGCTAGGTATTTCCTTCAATTGATAACCTATTATCCTAGAGATAACCTATCACCATTTTACATACTTTGAATAAACCTACTTAACAATTAAGTACACAAGCTAGGTATTTCCTTCAATGGATAATCTATCATCCCAGAGATAACTTTTCACCATTTTACATACTTGGAATAAACCTACTTAACAAGTAAGTACACAAGCTCCCTCCCATACTGGATTAACTATCTTAGGAGTAAACACAAGCTTTCCTAGTTAAATCAATAACTTAGCTAAGTGTATCACAATTGCCTCTCATGTTCAATCATACCTAGTATAGAATACCTATGATAAACACCCATCTCCTATTAAGGAGTACCTAAAATCACATCATGAAAATGACATAAAAGCTTCAATTTCCTTTTCAAAGACACTCTAATTTCTCTAATGCATAAATTAGAAAAGACAACTCAAGCATTCGTGGAAGACTTATCATTCATAACTAAAGTAACAAAGAAGAAGAAATCCTTATGCCCGTTATCTCTTATTCAAATAAATGAGAACAATGCATCCCTTTTCAATAACAACAAGCTTGATAATAAGCTTCTCTAGAACATCACAAAGAAACTCTACCTCTCAAGTTGATAGCTTACTTCTCTCAACAAAAAAATTCCTCACAAATAGAATAGAACTCTCTTCCTTTCTCTCTTAGAAAATCAAATAGAGTATAGCTGGAAATAATGCAGTATAAGGATTTGCAAGAAGAATGCAAAAGATGCATAATCTTGTGAAAGAATGTGTCACTTCAAATGAAATGGCTCAATTATTTATAGAGTAACGTGGTAACTTCATAGCCTATAGTTTAGGCATGATAATGGACAACAAGCTCCATGCAAAGCAACACATGAAACACTGTAGAAAGGTGATGATTTCCTTAGTTCATACTCAACAAAATAACCTACAGTTCGACTTGCAACATTGACAACAATCAAAAGACATTCAAATCTACATATGCTCAATTTGAATTGTCTCATGCAATAGACATCTACAACAATTAGGTTTCCAAAGGTGGCACCAAATTCATCCACACTCCTCACTGTTGGAATAGTTTCCTTTCCTTTAGAAACAATCAACTACCAATTAGTAACACCAAGTGTTATCAACATGCTTTAGGGAATGATTCAACCAAGATGTTAAATACGTTTGGAAAAGTCATCGACATATGTATATAACATGGCAGGTATGTTTACTAAGTCAAAGTTTGATCTTAAACACAGGCATCAACTAAGTCCATGCTTGTATCGACATGAGACAACAACTCAAAATGAAATACAAGTGTTTCATATCGTGTGACACTATGAGTGATAATCGGCTTCACAAAACAGTCATAAGCTACTTCTATCGGCCTCTAATAACATAGTAATAAATGACTATAGTCGAGCTTTATATATCAGCCTCTATCATGATAAGTGATAGTCGATTTCTATTAATATATATATAATATGTTAAATATATATATATATATATATAAATGCCATCATGTATTTATATATATATGTATATGTATATATATATAAACGTTAATAGATATTTACATATATATATCATAAGCCAACAATGTAAGTATACATTCGATATATATGAGAGTACAAGCAAGGTAGTATTTACATATAATAAACACAATATATTGAATGTATGCATATATATATATATGTGTGTGTGTGTGTGTGTGTGTATAAAAGTATATTTGTCTATGTACACATATACATATGGATACGTTTATATACTATACATGTATATATATGTTTACATTCGATTTACATGTAGTCATTCAAAATTACCATCATATTTATATGTATTTACGTGTGGTAAATCTATAAATGTGCATATATACATGTCATTATATCCCATTGACATGTATGTGTATATATATACACATACTCCACGTACATCCCACTCATCAATATAATAGTAATAGTACAAGAAAGGCCTCAAAAGATCTATAGATAAAAGACACCCAATAATGCATGCAGTAGTAAACAATACTCTTCCAATGTAGACATATCAACTGAGGATGACTTACCAACTTCCCACAAACTAACTCAACTCAATAATTCTAATGTGGTGTGTGTATGCTCAGATAGTTTACTTTTACCAGTAACCCGACCAAGATCTTCTCCTGGGTGATACTTGGTCCCTCTGCCTGGAGGGATGGAACATATACCTCCATCAACTAACACATGTGCACAGCAGTCAATTGTTCACAACATATTTAGTATATGTAAACCATTTCCAAAGTTAGAATAATAATTCAATAACCATCCATTCACATATATGCAGTATTTTTCCATGAAATAACATCAATTGGGATAACATCAAATGAGATAAAATTCACATTGATAACAAGGTACGAGAACATTTATTCATCTCCTAAATTCACTTTACATTCATATTTACCCTATATAGTAATAGTAAATAGTAATTACACAATTGGGGTGTAACATATACATTATATTATTATTAAAATATTATATTCTCTTATGAAAAATATTAAATATACATGTATTAATTACTATTATTGATAATTAATATATTTTAATATAGTGCACATTAAAATAACAAATAAAAATCTAAAATTTTGATAGGAGAGAGAACAAGAGAAAAGGAAAAAGAAAGAGAGATAAAGGGGGAGGAAATTATATATAGAGATAGGTATATATAGAAAGAGAGAGAAACTCAAAAAATGAAAAAAAAATGGAAAATGAGAGAAATATTTAGATAGATAGTGGGAGAGAGAGAGGGGGGTAGAAAGAGATAAAAAGGAGAGAAAGAGAAATAGTCAAATAGAGACAAAAAGATTAGAGGTAGAGAGATTAAGGGATAGAGAGTGGGAGAGAGGGAGAGATAAATTATCAAATTCATTTTTAAACTAATACCATATTTAAATATTATTATATATTTTATTCTACAATACAAAGTATTAGATAAATATATAATATATTTTTATAGTAAAAACTAAGTTAACATTTAAAAATCTATTAGCTTTATTGATTGAGAAAGAGGGGATAAATATGATCTAAATGAAGGAACAAAGAAATGGAAAGAGAAAAGTGATAGAGAGATAGAGAAAGACATAAGGGAAGAGAAACATGGTGGAGAGAGGAAGAGAGAGAGATCGAGTCTCTATTTCTCTCTCCTCTCTCTACTTCATTGCATCCCTCTCCTCCCCCATCTATTTACATATATACATCTACCTCTCTAATCTCTCTCTTTATCCTCTCGGTTTTGATTTATCTTTCGAGATCTCGATGATTTATCGACCTTTGTTTCTGACGGACGGTTCTTTCGAAGCGATCGTCTTTTCCATTTCGATCTCGACCGAGATCCGATCTGATCTCGATCTGATCGCTTCGATCTTCGATTCTCTCTTCTCCCCTTTCACTTCTTCCCCTTTATTCTCCCTATTTCTCCCTCTCTCTCCCTATCTCCCTATTGTAAACAAAACATGAACCTATTGGTAATGGATCTTGATTATCATCATTATTAATTTTTTTTTTAGTTGTGTTTGGATCCTTCTATGTGGATGAATAGTTGATTTGAAGCTATCACTTCTCCATTGATACCTTTCTTGAAAAAACACCATCATTTTCTAAATGGCCTACCAATTAACCTCATGTACTACACAAATGTATGCAACTAATAGATTTTTTTTTTCCTCATTGATCTTCCAGACATCTTCAGCATACCCATTGCACACCAAGGTGTGATATATATTAGTAGTTATTCTTCATACAAAATTACATTAGATTCATGTTTTACCATTTCCTAACATATACATGAGTCATCAATATTGTTTGAAAGATTCAACTTTTTCATAAATTTAAATTTTTACTAGGTTGACAAAAATGTTGATGGTCCATCAAAAATTAGAGTCAATAATAACTGAAGGTTGGAATTTCACATTATATAAATCATCACCTCTTATTTGTTAGAATTGTGAAATAGGAACAAAACCACGAGCCACAGGATCAAACAACAAATAAATACACCTTCCATGCAAGAGATCTACAAACAATATATGCAATATTCCTCAACAAGAAAAGCTAAAAAAGCAAGAGACTCTCAAAAGATATGAAAGCTCAAGATATGATTACAATGAGGGTTGAATGCTTATAATAGAAAAACCTAAATGAGAAATGGATCAAATCATGAAAAGTGTCAACATCACATGAGATGAGACATAATAATCTAATATTAGCTCAACTAATAAAAGAATAAAAAGACTCCTAGTTTTATCTTAAGTGCAAGAGAATAAATTAGAATAATAATAAATTAGATTAATTAATTAATAGCTAATGCATGATAACTCTAACACCCCTCCTTAAGATGAACTTAGGGAATAGCTAAAACCCCTAAAAAGAGAATGCATGATGGGTCTCAGAAAACAAGGCTTGGCGAGGTACCCATGTACAAAAAAAAGATCTCTATAATGCGAAGAAATAGAGAAAACCTCATGGGAAAAACTCCACTCCAAAAAGAGATGAAATCCAAGTGAAGGACTAAAGAATCCTCCAAACAAGACAATGTCCCAAAAAAGAGGAACATGTAGAACATCACTGAAGCATGAAGTTGTAGACTATTGTGTAAATATGACTAATAGAGTGCTGAAATGAAGAACCTCCAGAAATAGGAATGCAAGAGTATCCATATGGTAAATGATCCATCTTACTGAAATGGAAGGGTACATGTTGCATCTGAAAGTATATAGGAACAAGGACTAGATACGTAGATAACTCCAATGCGAAACCAAGGAAGCATTAGCACCAATAGTAGAAACCCCCCATAATGTTGAAAAGGGAGAGCCATGTCAGGAATACTAAAACTGTGTGAAATCAAGAAGTGCTTGTAGGAGAAACAACCTGCAAATAAAAGGGTGTGCAAACTAAGGCGCACATACATGAGGCAAGAATCACTTGGATTCATTGTTGTCATGGAAGGGACACTCACTTGACAAAGGTATGATGGCAAACAAAAGGTAAACATCAACCCCCCCATGGCACTTTATATCATAGTGCAAATACAAAAGGCACAATAGGATGTGCAATATCCCCAAAAAGATATACACCAAAATGGCACTTTATGTCAGTGCATCTACAAAAGAGAATGTGCATGAAAAATATGTATACAATTCCCAAATAGGATAAAATACTAGATATACATATAGAATAGACAAAAAAAGGAATTCCACACAAAGAACAAGTTCCCAGGAGCTAAAATTTCCAAGTAATTCACTAGAGTGCGAAAACATAGACATTTGAATAAAATGTACTTGAAGAGAAATCTAAAAAAATTGCATGGATGGAACTAAAGAGCTCTGAAAGATGGTTCCAACGTTGCTAGAATTTTGAAAAAATAGAGAAATTGGTCAAAAGATACGAGCTTAGGACTAAAAAAAACTCCTCTAACTTCAATAGATTGTAGAATGCACCAATAGTAAAATAAATAAATGAAACAAACACCACTAGAAAGCTGGTGGAACTGACTTTCTAAAGATATCTTGATTGCAAAAAATTGACATTGTATACAAAAGTTATGGCCAAAAGAAAAAAATAGCTCCTTGGAGTCCAATGAAGGAGACTTGGGGCCCTGTCAGTAACCATACCACTGACATCATGATGAAACATTCTTGACATCAATGGAATATTCTCATAAATATTCCCAAGTCACCGAGAAAAAAACTCGGCCCCTTGGAAGAAGATTCGTTGGAATATTCTGGACGCCATCTGTCGGAAAATTCTAAAAAGACTCTTTGAGACTGCTTGGAAAAAACACATCACCGGTAAATTTGTGGTCACCACTGGAAAATTTTTGTGGATGTCAGAAAATAAACCAGTTGGCAGAGGTTTTGTGTGTTGGAAGTGTGAAGGAGACCTTTGGTTTTTTGTCATTGATGCTAACGATGTTTGGTGTTTGATTCTCTGCTCATCCAATAAATTGTGTCTATCCTCCATTGATTCGGTAATTTGGTCTGGAATCACTTTGAGTAGAATATCAGCTCATATGATTTTGATATATTTTTCAAGGGTCTTAGATGCAGCTTTGGTCAGGAATTCAACAATCTAGGTCAAAAGAGTTGAAAGTTATAAATGACAGAAGTTTAACTTATAGTTTTTGATATGATCTTCTTCTGGCCAACTTGAACATGTCATGCACACTTCATGAAGGCTCAAAGATTTCTTCTTTAGGTTTGGGCTGACCTAAATCATGTCTTGTATATTTTTTTTAGAGCACCAAAGAAGTTTTCATTTTGAAGCCAACAAGATATTTTGAGCTAAGCATGCTTACATCTAGTTAGACCAACCTAATTGATGTATGAAGATGTAACCTTGTATATATATGGAACATCCTTGTATTGAACAAATATACACATACATATATGCATATACACGCATAGATACATAGAGATAGAGATAAAAAGAAGTGATGATGCGAGATGTGCAACAAAGTGATATAGTGTGAAGTCTTTGGTAGTTGTTGACAAATGTTGTATACCTACAATCCAATGCATGATATTCTATCTTCCATAGCTTAATTGGAACTGTACTCAACACTTAGAAGGTGCATTCCATTCAATTCATATTCTTGGTAGTGAGCCATATATTCTTGTATTCAAGTTGTAAGCCTTTTAAGGATAGTGAGTGTTGGTAGTGTGCCTTGTAATATTTTATGACCGCTAATAATATATTGTGAGTTAATCCTCATTGTGGTTTTTCCCATCTTGTTTTTTCCACATTGTAGACACGTGAAATTAACATCATGCACCCAATTCATGTTCATCCACTCATTAAATAAATCAAACGCAGCAAATCCATTCACTAGGTAAATCAGGTCTTTAGTCCTAAGGTTATTCATTTAAATAAATCAAAGGCTCACATCATCCTTTAATTAAATAAATCAAACTTTATTTAATTAAAATCTCAAAAGTCATTTCCCATCCCTTTTGATTTAAATAAATCAAAGTATTTAAATCAAATAAGTCAAACTCACCTAATCATCATTAAGCAAATCTAATCCTACTTAGCCTAACCTAACTACCCATCACATCCTCTAGATAATGCCACGTGCACAAATAAATCAATTTATTGATTTATTAAATCCAACATTTTCCATCAACATGGCATCTTTGAGGAATATTCCCTCAAGTTTGAATTCAAAATCAAGTGGACATGTACATCCAACAAAGCAATTAATATCTCTTACACGTCCCTTGCAAAGGTCAAACTAAGCATTAACTCTCAAATTCAAATTTGAAATCTCCCCCTCTTAGGCACATTTACCAAATCTTGCACATCCTTCAACCTATCACAACTTGACAAGTGGCCTCCTTTCATTAGTTTACATTTATTCCCACATTCATCCATTTGGCCAATCTCTCATCAAGAAAATCTATAAATAAAGGCTTCATTCTTGATCAAAGCCTCCACAATTTCATCCACAAATCCTATGCAAAGTCACTCTCCTCATTTGAGAACTGATTTTGTCCATCATCATCATCTTTGCAATATCAAAAGCAAGGTTGGGAAAGGGCTATTTTCCACAATAGTACCAATCCAATATGAGATAGATATGTTTCATGTTTTTCTATAGATGCTTTTGTTAACTTGTTATTGTATTGCATTTTAAAAGCATGTTAGATTATCTCATATGGATGTTAAAATTTGCTTTGTTTTAACAACTAACCATGCTAATGTGTGTGTTAGATTATAAGCCATTTGCAGATTTTGATGTCTACATTATGGTGCTAGAAGGAGGGAAAATTTTGCTATTATAATATCAGATCTTCTTAGTTTGATTCTCTTGTTAAGCAATATTGTAGTTGCATCTTTTTATCTTTTTGTCTATAACCTCCAAGCTTGGTGCACTTTAGTTACTTTGAGAAATTCATGAATGAACACTTGAATCATTGATGCAGTGAGGAGACTCTATCATTCTGTTCATTAAATGCATCAATAGAAATGTGAGGTCCCTTTTCCTATTCATAGGAAATATTTGTTTACGTGAGATTTGGTCACTAATAAGTGCAGATTGAGAGGTCAAGCAAGTTGAAAATCAAATCAGTATGAAATTTTTTGATATAAATTTGATTTGATCTTCTTAATTCATCTGATTGCATTCAGATCTCTTATTGATTGTAATTTCCTATTGATTGCAACATTTATTCTTGCACATTTACTTATGATTGTTTGCATTTATTCTCTGATAACACTCAAAAGGTCAACCAAAATGTGTGTTGTTGTCACTGCACTGTTATTATTACTCCCACAGGACCCACAAAGAAATGAGGCCAAATCATTCTTCTCTGGATCATCAAGCTAAATCCAACCTATACCTTTCTAGCCATCCCCACCATTGGAATTGCTTAGAGAATTTTCAATGCCAGATTTGATTCTGAATAGCCACTACAAACTATTTATGTCTATCACCAACATCACCATCATTCCCACAGTAACTTGATTTCACTACTCTGTCAAACTCATCTAGCTGCCATTTAGCAGTGCCAAGGGTTGTTCACAACTCCCGTTTTAGAACATCAACTGACTCTTCCCCACCCTCCGAAGAAATATCCTGATCCAGCTCTGCTACCGTTTGTGCATGAACCCAATGTCTGTATACGGATTCTAACCTCTCGGCTAAATTCTGCGCATCCTCAGCCACTGAAAAGAAAGGATCTGCCTCCTACCAATCAAAATTAACTGTCATAATTACTATATTCTATGAAAAATCAAAACCTATTTCAAATGCCAACTATAGTTTACACAGATTTGTCACCATTATCATTTTAGCAGATGGCAGATGCTTCAAGGCTCTATAGAAAAGGGTCCTATTAGCAGTGTCTCCCATTAGTGGTGTCCATAGGCTCCTATATGTCAGAGTTTCCCTGCTAACACCTTTTCTTTTTAGAGTACCTCACAAGAGATTAAGTACTTAGATATTGTCTCCAGGTTTCAGATAAATTTGAGGCAGTCTGGAAAACAGTTCACACGCTTGGTCTCATTTTTTGAGGCATTCTGTCAAAATGTTCATGTGACTTGTTTATGCTTCCGCATTTCACATACATGGCATTTGCTTAGACTGCAGTTCTTTGAGACATTCTATCAATAGTTCCGATGCTTGGTCGATGCATCCACATTGGGTGTATATGCCCACCATAGCCATTCTTATATCTTTGTTGGTCTCATAAATATATCCAAAGCCGTGGTTACTTCATTCAAATCCCAAGTTGTTTCAACATTTATTCTCTTCTCTAC
>VDFB02204395.1:0-10773 GCA_007258455.2 Sequoia sempervirens | reverse complement strand
AGGAATTGTCTCTTGCAATACCCATCAAAAGAGAAGTGAATTCTTTCAATTAGAAGCAACATCGTTGTAATCCATTCCCGCTGCCATACAACAGACAATATCTGAAGCACTTCATTCCTGTGGGGATGGAGTAATTTTTCTTTCTATTTTCGTAATGTGTTTCCCCTTTCCATAATATTTCCTTGCGTTATGTGGTAATGTGTTTCCCTCGTTCTGTAAAGTTTTTGTCTTGTTTTAGGTGATTTAGGAAGTTCCTACTTATAGGTGATTAGGAAATGATACTGACTCTATTGCCCAATTGATAAGACATTGGTCTATGCTTAAAAGTCCAAAGATTCTTGGTTCACCTATGCCGTAAGTATTCGACATGGTCCCTAGATAGAGCCAATTGTTGTGCCCAAAATTAAAATTTTTGCTTCATTAAGGCATTTTGTAAAGAAAGGTCAAAGTCTTATAAAAAATTTCATCAAAGTCAAAACTTCTAAAAATAGAAACTTCTATTTTTAGAAATTTCTAAAGACTTGATTTAGGGTTTTTTGGGTTTGTTGTCAAATGGATGCTGGCAAAAGTTTCTAAAAATAGAAATTTCTATGTTTAGAAAATGTCTAAAAATAGAATCTTTGATTGGTTGCAAATACTTCCCGATCAGGCTGGTTCGGTTAGAATCATCAAAAGATCAAGATTTCTTTGGTGGGTCTATTTTGCTTTTTTAGAAGGAAAAGCATCAGCTCCGAAGTCATCAATGGAGGAGGGTCAACTGCTAGGTGCCAGATTCAAAGTCTCAAATGCTGCACAGATTGATCAATGGCGAAAGATGCACGTGAAATGGTGAAGGAGGGAAATTGCAAAATAGTGAAATTTGCAAAAAATATTTTAACACTGGAGAACCTAGGCGCCTCATTTCAAGGAAGGCGCCTAGTGAGGCGCCTCGGCTTCAATTCCTTAGCCATTTTTCCAACTTCCGTCATTCGATGCACAAGAAATGGTGAACGCAACTAGTGAATGCAAAGCGCAAAATGAAGAGAAAAATGAAATTTGAAAATCATCAAAATAAAACTAACTCTGGCAAACCTAGGCGCCTCATTTCAAGGAGGGCAGCTGGGATCTCATGCCTTAGAATATTTCTCGTGTTTCTTGAAAACCGTGCAAATCTTCCTCGTCAGCTCGATTTAGTCACACAGTGATCAGTTTAAAGCAGTTTTCAGGGAAATAAAAGGCAAGGGATCATCTCAATTGTGTTCAAGCTCTTCAATCAATCCATCATCCAATACAAAGGATCTTTCGGACAACGGGAAATGCAGATCGAACGGAGGCGGAAACATGAAAAACGAAGAAATCACAAAAAAGTTAAAAATCCTCAAATTTTGACTAAGTTTGGAAGACTTGGGCGCCTCATTTCAAGGAGGGCGCCTAGTTTTTTTGCCTTAGTTTATTTTTCATGCTTTTCGGAAAACGTCCAAACTCCTTCGTCAGCTCGATTCCGATTTTCAGAAAATCAATCAGATGCAGTAACAGAGGCTGGCAGAGGGTACCATTCAACTAAGATATGATCAGGTTTGCCAGATTAATCAACTTTTAGACTCTGTTATTCACCGGTTGCTCGAAAATGAAGATCAAACAGGGGTCACTGGCTTCATATGAAACAGAGAAAGTAAAAATTTGAAAATCTTGAAAAATTGGTTAACTCTAGGATGTTTGAGTGCCCTTGTCCAAGAAAGGCGCCCAAGGTTTCATGCCTTAGAATAATTTTTGATCCCGCTTTATTTTCTTTTCACTTCATTCTCCATCGACAGATTCGAGGGCGTACAATTGTGATCAGATGTCGAAACGAAGCTAGGGATCACTTCAGCAGTGGTCAAACATGAAATTGCCATGGTCAAATAGAGTTTATCAGTTGGTAGTGCCAGTTTTCCAGATCGTCAAAGTCAGAGGCAGGCCTTGCCAGAAGTAGAAACAAGCAAAAGTTGAAAAATGGAGAAAAATGGCTAACACTTTTGAGGTTTTACGTGTTTGATGATGTCATCGGATGCGTATGTTTTTGCATGCATGCTTTTTGCAGCTACAAAAGAAGAATTCACTGTTTGATGCAAACAAAGTCAAATTTTTGCATGCATAGTTCCTATCTTTGTGGATAGACTCCAAAATAATAGGGCTTTGCATGCAAAGTGCTTTTTCATCTCCAAACTCTATCCAAGAAAGCTTTTAGCATTCATTTTTCATGTTTTATAGGTTGGCATCCAGAAGAAAGATAAAATTTTCTTCTCATCAATATTTGGAGGCTCAAACGGAGTGCTTTTTCAATGTTCTTCGTAGATTTGAGATTGGGAAGCACAAAAGCACATTATTTCATGGTCTTATTTTCTAGGGCATCACATTTCAGAAATAGGTAGTTAGAATTTTCGATTTTCATCGATTTAGGTCCACTTGCTTTTTACTCCTCTTGAAGATTGGAAAATTTTAAAAGTTTGCATTTCGGCCCCTATTTTTAGGAAATCATGCATGTTCGAGAAATCCTCAACTTTTTCAAAATTTGACGATCTGGGTCATTTCAGAACGAGATTGTCTACAAAACCCCAACCTCAGCTTTTTTTTACGAAAATATGCCTTTTTGAGAAATATCAGCAATCTATTTTTAGCAGTTGGTGAAAAACTTTTCCGAACATAGGCGTGTTTACAGTCAAAATTCAAGATTTTCATCATACAATACTCTTCCATTGAAAATTAGGAGAAGCATCATAAGCATAAAGCTGCAGAAGAAACAGAGGTCATCACTCCAGTTGTAGAGCCGCCAAAATCATCAATGAGTGAATCACTAGTTGGAGCATGCAATGTTTTCCAAGGATAGAACTAAAAGCAGCAGTTAACTCGATGCCTTTTCCGATTTTAACTTGCTGATCTCATTCATGCATATCTATTCTTTGGAAATATCAATGTATAATTGGAGCTTTTTTAGTTAATTGATTATAGTCCAGTTAACTGTTAGTTATCTTTTGTTTAGTCTTAGAAATAAAGCTTGCATGTTGGCAAGTCTAGTTGTTAAAAACAAGGAGATTTTAGGGTTCTTTACTCCTTGTTTGTCTATAAATAAGGGCAGCCTTGCCCATTTCTTTTTAACTGTTGTTGTGATAATGAATTGCTGAGCCTATTTTGCCTGCAGCTTTGTTATTCGTTGTCTGTTCACTTTTGTTTCAAGTGTAATCTGGTTTGATCGCATATGGTAAGCCTATCTTTGCTAGAATCTGCTGTCCTCGAAGTGTATTTGCTGTTATAAAATTGAGGAAGGAAATCTCATGCCTATCTTTCTCTGATCTACTGCCTCAATCTATTTCAGTACTTTGTCTTATGTTTTGCTTTTGTAATCTTTATTTCAATTTACATCTAATAAGTACAATGAGTCTTCGGGTGTGTTTTGGAAGCGAGTTTATTTAAGCTTTTATGTTAAATCAAATCATTCCTTGTTTACTTCTAATTCTCAGGTGCCGAATTTACTTGAGTTATCAGAAGTGTCTTTAAAGTAGGCCTAGTTGTAGTTGAAGTTCTAAAAAAGAGAAAACCTCAGCTATGACACAAAGAGTTTTATAACCTTGTGCTCTTAGCTGAGAATAAAAAGATTGGCAGTAGTTTAGTATTTCTTTTTAAGCATAATCAGTGAAGAGGGAGCTTTCCCTCCGAATTTGAAGAGCAGTCTAACTGTGCATAGCTGTCTGTTTCCAATCCACATTCCAGAGGTGCAAATTGATACGCCAACACAGTTCATGGGAGGAAAGTAGTTTGCAAGCATGACACTAGCACCCGCTTCAAGAATAAAGATAAAGAATATATTCAATGAAGGCACAAAGATAAAGTATTCTTTCTTTAAATTAAGCTTCAAGAATTAATATCAAAGCATGCGATGTTAGCTTTGTCCAAAATTGCTTCTAGAGCCATCTTCTACTGCCTATGGATTAGGAGTTTCTATGTGCCTCTACCTTTTCAAATTTTTATGTCTTTAATTGTTCTGATAGGAAATGTACTCATAATCTGAATTATCAATTTATCACAAATTTATCTTCTTTGGCTTCTACAGTTTGAGAATGTATTTACATCTTGAATCTCTATCTCCAATATTCATGTAAGAGCACATCCACTTCCAGACTTCTGACGTAGGTTTGCCATGAACACACTTTCATTGTGAAATGTGGTTTGAAGGATTAGAACATAACATATTTTTCCACAGATATCAGATTGCTTGACTCTTTTTTATTCTTAACAAAGGAGTAAATCAAGAACTTGCAAGTGAATTTTCAGTTACAGACAAGGTATTTTGAGATCTTGTCTCAATCTAAAAAAAAGGAAGTTGGTTCCTAGCAATCTGAAATTCCAAGACACGAAGGGATTTCTGTAGAAAACTACAGAATTTCCATAGAAAATTAGATACCATCTTCCTGTCTAAACTGCGTGAGTAGCATCCATTCTGATTGAAAGAAGTAATCATGATTTTGTTTTTCAAACCAGGAAAATATTTGGACCTATGATGACATGCTTCTAAATTGCTGATAATTGAAAGAAAATGCTTGTCTTTTGTTACTGACTTGCAAAGCCTTGCTAAATTTGGAGAGATTATTATAGGTGAGAATCTTGCCTGAATCGGAGCCACCTGAACATTGAAGGATGCTGCTCTTGGTGAAGCCTTGGGCAATCAAAGTTGCTCCTTTATATTGCTGGATTGATTTCCTTACAAATTTCTTCTTGAGAAATTATATTTCCTGTCAGATCTTGTATGTGCCACAATTTGGACCCATTTTCCAAACCTTATATGTCCAATGTACTTCTTGCACAGCATCTACAAAGAAGAGCTGATGGAACGGTCATACCATACACTTTGTATTATGCTCACAATAAGATCACAATAAGGATGCAAAAGTTGCAACTATTTTACTATAAAACATCATTTGAATCTTATCTATTATTTAAAGCTGGTTAGTGTTGCCAGCCCAAGAATGATGAAAAAAATGCATCATAGCAGCTTCTTACCATATATATAAATAACTTAATGCTTTTCCATTTACATGCATCTCTTTTTTTAACATGATTTTTATCTACAAATAACTCTTTACAAGTACTTTCTTAAATTGTTAAAATGAGGGAGCTATGGGGCTCTCACTCTTGCAAAAGCATAAGTTTTCTAGATACAAAGTGGTATAACCAATTACATTGGGCAAATATATAATCATCCTAAAAAGCATAATTCTATAAGCTTTTGGTATTGAAAAATAAACAGTGTTGCATGGGGTTTCAGGGATGGGTGTGGCGGGACGGCGGGGACACATTTCAGAGACGCGGGGACGAGGGGTTTGGGGGCGGCAGGGGGGCGGCAGGGTGCTGAAATACATATAGTACTTGAAAAAATAGTTATAAAAAGATGTATGGAACACTAAAAATAATTTTTCTACATAAACACTGTTACTACAATTGCTATACAAGAACTCTAAGTATGAATGTAACTATAACTGGGTTCCATAACACAAAATTGGCATTCTTAAAAATTGTAAATCTAAAAGCTACCTACAACTACTACCTAGCTTGCATTAAAAGATAAAACTGCACATAGTCATCCCCTCAGCTTATGGATTAACCCATCCAGTAACAAGACCTGTCACATAAAATAAAACAACAGGCACTGGATGGACACCACATAGGCATGATACTTCTTTCAATCAATCTATAACACATTCTTCACAGCCTTCACAGGAGGGCTAGAAGGCATTGAGTTTGAGAGGTTCTCATTGTCATAGGCTCTGAAAAATTCACCTCATTGTAAAGACCCCTAGGGTTCTTTAACTGTGTCTAGCTAGATTCAGTATGCAGATTACATTAACAAAATTAACAATATCTTCCAACTTACTCAAATCTCTTCATAAGTTAGAGAATTAATCAGCCAAACAGTGGTTAGGTAACAACTTATTGAACTGTAGTTCAGATCTGAACCAAGGTTATGGAAATTTATTCAAACACACTGCAACAAACTTAAAATTTGTGAAATAAATGTCTGTTACATAACAGTTCTATTCAAAATAATGTTGCTGTTACACATATAAACCCTGAAATAGTACAGCTGACAACTGACTGAGGATTTTCCATGCCACAGATCTGGGAATGCACTCACAAGATAAGGATTAGGGTCTGCAATATCAGGCGGACTGTAATGGATCAGGATTGTCACTCAGATAAATATAATTAGGGTTTCACTGGGACCTGAGCCTGATTTCCTTACTGCATATACTGTTGAATGGAGATGGTGTTTCAATGATGGTCTCCTCCAACAAACAACTTGCCAGCTGCAGCCTTTTATACACCTGAGGTTCCAGTTGAATGGGGTCTGATGCAGATCTGAATGTGGAACACCAAACTTGTCCTTGAAACAGTGAATTTCGCTTCCTGATGTTTCAGATATAGCTGGTGCCCTAATAGCTGGTTGAGCCTGGTTTCTCCTGCTGTTCACTTCTGTTCTGGGCTTTCACCTAACTCATAAAACCTGATCTGCACTTCTGTCAAAGCCTGACAACACCACGTTTTGGGATATGGCAAATGGCATGAAACCAAATTTCTGCTAGGTTAACAAGAGAAAGCTCTGAATCAGAAAATGCAATTGTAAAAGGGAAAATTGATAGGATAAGGTTAGGGGTTTCGTCCCAACCTTAGATGCCTGCTAGGGTTTGCATCCTGGTAGCGCAGTCTTGCAATCCAATTCCAAATCAAACTAAAATTTCCTGATGATCTCGCCCAGCAGCAACAATTTCAAGTATACCTGTTTGAGCAAAGTTGGCGCCCCAAAAACAAGGCCTAGGTTGGCTAAAAAATATACTATTTTCAAAAATTGGCGCCAAACAAGGGTATAGGTTGGCTGGTTATTATTATTATTTTTAAATTTAATTATTATTAGTATTTATTTAATATTAAGGTTAGTGTTTAAAAACACTGTAGGAGTTGCAGGTCGGCCTCAGGGACATGACACTCATCTTCTCTTTTTAACTATATGCTGCCACCCAACGTAAATTACACCTCCAGTTCAACCTGAATACTTCAAAAAACAGCTGTAAAACCCTCCTCTATAAGGTTTGGGAAAGTGTAGATCCTTGCAATATGTACACTTCACCCCTTGGGAATGACACTGAGGCCTTAAGTATATTTTTCCATGTTCTGGTAGAAGCAGGCAAGTTCCTCATTCTGGTCATTAACAGCTTGAATTTCTTGCCTCAGATTGAGGATTTCATCTCTGATGTTACTGTCTTCCTCAACTTCCATACACTTCTCAACATCAATAGAAGATTCCATCACAAGATTTTCTTGCCAGGAGGAAAACACCTAGTTCACTATCCATTCAAAGATCTCCTTGTCTGCTACTTTTTCCTCTAGTGTTATGTTGAAACTCCGCAGCTATGGACAAATAGTCCTCATGCAGCCATTGTTTCCTAAACCATCCTAATCTAAAACACCTTTTATGGTTCAGATTGCCTGTTTTAGGAATAAGAAAGGTATTTTTCAACCTTTGTTCAGAAATGGCTTTCCTTTAGGCTGAATCCCTCATTTTACTAGTTTCACCTCTCTCCATTGAAACCAATGGATGCTTGGTTCCTTCACGTGTTATATGTTCAGTAGAGAAATTGCTGTAATGAGGGGGAGGAGAATAAAAACCAATGACATATAGGGTAAAGCAACTTTCTTTAATTATGCATTAAACTCCAAGTGTGTCAAAAGAGATGAGAGGATGAAAATCATTAATGTTGGCTTGTCAACAAGAGCCATTGATATGGCAATTGATTATGAAGAATGGAACTTCATTGCCCAAACAAGGAGAATATAATTTCTTCCTTAGAGTAGAGCAGGAATCCTTTTCCTTTTTCTAGTTTATGAAAACTGAAGAGAGAAGAAATAATGTTGAGATGAAACCATCTCTCCAAGAAGATCCAATGAAGCTTGTAAAAGAAAAACCGCCAAGCCTGCGAAATCATGTGGTAGATAGTTGGAATTTTCATGGAAGTTGGTGAGGGAGATTCTTGTAGTGGCCAAAAAGTCAGTTGCTTGATTGGCTTTTCAGAAAACATGCTTGAAGTAGATGCTTCAAAAGATTCTGATATATATCTTGCTTCTCTGAAGATGTGGTTGAGCTTTCAGCTAGGAATGTCCCCTTTGAGTATTGCATTAATAACTATGTTATTGGATTTGGCTGATTTGCTTGTTGAATTGGGTGGGTTCAGGTATGAGGCTGAGATGGGCTTGGGTTAACCTAGGTTATGGCTTGGGCACCTCAAGTTCCTTGCAGAGGTTGAAGTAGCTGCTAGGAGAAGGGTCTCGAGATTTGAGAACAACCTTCATTTGGGCAAAGATGGACAAAACATTTTGGAAATTGTTGGTAGTTGGGTGTCTTATAGTTAAGAGTCCTCAACGATATCATTGTCCAAGTAGTTGGACTTTGACCCAGAATTTTGTTTCAACATCCTTAGCAAATTTCATTTTGTAAAAATAAGAGCCAAGTGACCTCTTCACCTTGGATATGTTCTATCCTGTGTGATATTGATTCGGCTGATTTGTTTGTTGAATTGGGTGGGTTCAGGTATGAGGCTGAGATGGGCTTGGGTTAACCTAGGTTATGGCTTGGGTACCTCAAGTTCCTTGCAGAGGGTTGAAGTAGCTGCTAGGAGAAGGGTCTCGAGATTTGAGAGCAACCTTCATTTGGGCAAAGATGGACAAAACACTTTGGAAATTGTTGGTAGTTGGGTGTCTTATAGTTAGAGTCCTCAACAATATGATTGTCTGAGTAGTTGGATTCTGACCCAGGATTTTGTTTCGACATCCTTAAAAAGCTTTATTTTGTAAAAATAAGAGCCAAGTGGCCTCTTCACCTTGGATATGTTCTATCCTACGTGTGATATTGCAACTTTTTAATAAGTTTACTTAAGGTATTAAGAATATATAATTATTCTCACCTAGATAGCTAATAATGACGTGTTTACCTCAACTTGAGATACACAAGTACAACCACTACATTATCAACTCATTATCAATAGTAGTTAGGTGCCACCTTTGTTCAATCAAGGCCACCTTTATCTCAGCTAGATTGAGTTAACTCACCCTTTGATTGGGAGCGATTGAGAGTCATACTCATATCTCTTGGACATGTCATCTCCTTGATTCACACACGCAAGAGGCCTATATATTTGTATTTTACTTTTTTAACTATGCTCCATTATATTGAATTTTGAATATCTTTATTCTATTCATCTAGATTTTTGATTAACTCATAGGCATCAGGTCTTGGGTAGATTTGTTGTTTCTAACAAATTCTAACATGGTATTAGAGCCATAATGTCATCGGGCTAGTCCTTTTCTAGGTAATGGGAGCACATAGATCTAAAATTTTGGCATATCTGTTGAATGGTGGGGTTATTCTAAGTTCATTATTGTGTCCAAAACAATAGGAATAGGAGTTTGCTTTAATTTTTTGTGCAAGAATTTTATTTTGGAGCATCCTAGGTAATATTTGACAATGCCATTTTGCTCATGAGGTCTAAGAAATGAATTTTGACTAATTTAACTATCTTTGACACAAGAAAAAATTATCCTTCTTTGGCTATTAGGTTTTGGTTATCTTCATTTGGCCATGGCTCTCTTTGTTGTGGCTGAGTTTGAATTTTAGAATTGCATGTGGTCTTTACCGTGTATGGAATGGCTATCTTCATTATGTACCGTGTATGGAATTAACAAAGTTAAAACCCTTTGTTCTATTTGCACCACTTTAGGTTCTCCTTAAATTAAGTACTAACTTTATGTTTAAACATTCATATGTTTAAAACACACATTACATGTAATATTTTTTTGTCTTTTGATTTATGAAAACTTCATAAAGAGGGCACTACATATTATGTGGGAATTTCCAATTGTGTAAGTTGATATAAGGAAAAGGAGTGGACTATGTTTTTTTTTTTGAGAGTTAGTGTAAGGTGTAAATTGAGAATACCTTGGGACAAGCTAAAATTGGAGTAACCAGCATTTGGATAGTGCTAGAATATTTCTTCTGAGTTGTAAGAATATTCGTCTAGTATATTCCCTGGTATGTTAATGGGATTTTATAGACACTTTCATGTAAATGGAAATATATTTTACCTCCATTATCAGAATTTTTAGGTTCTTAAATCTTATAACTGTTGGAAAGTTGGTTCCACATTCTCCTATATGATGTACTTTGTTTTTGCTTATCATGCTATTTGTGCATATTTTGAAACATTTCCTGGGACTTCTATGTTCACCTTCAAAATAGACTTATCTTCACACTAATTATAAAGTACCATCTTCTATTTGTTTGGGGGGTTTATGCAATCGTGCATTGTAAATATGCACTAATGATAAACTAACAAATCTTTGTTGGGGGTTTTATTTATTGAATATTTTGTATTGCATGTACTGATATAAAGTTCTAATTTTGGGGGAGTGTTCTTATTTTACATGCTGGTTTGATTTATTAATCTAACTTGAGGAGTTAATATGGGTATACAAAACATCTTGCAATAATCAAATTGGATAGATGGAACTTCAAGTATTGTTGAGACAAACTTCTAAAACATTTTAGGTGTGTCAAATTCTTTCCAATTTTTTATAGACTGGTTTTTGAACCCACTACCTATTGGCAAAAAGTTGTATGGAAGGACTAGATTGATTATATCTTATGCTTAATTCTATGTAATGCTGACATAGACACCATGATGGTCACGACTCATATTGAGTGCCCTTGTGACC
>VDFB02204391.1:0-26145 GCA_007258455.2 Sequoia sempervirens | reverse complement strand
ATTGTCTCTATCAAGTTTGATTATCCCTCTCTGGACTAATGCACTTTCAATTGTGATTGCATTTTCAATCATTTTCTGAAAAAGAGGGAGGGCAATGAAGATTTAGATGATAACTCATCTCTTGATCCAAGTTGTTTATAAATGTAGTGATATTTTCCTTTTCTGGAACATGACATGGATACCTAGCGAACAATCTTCTCCATCTCTGAAGAAATGTGATGAATGGTTCACCAGGTTTTTGCTTAGCCTTGCATAGATCAATCATGGTTATTTGGTGTTGTATGTTATAGGAATATTGTGAGATGAACTCGTTGATCAATTCCTCAATTTTTTTGATAGGCGGTGTGATTTTTGATAACCATTCCATGGATTGGTCTCTAAGACTTTGTGGAAACAAACGCATTAAGTATGTATCCTCATGAGAAAACTCTAGAGTCATGTTTAAGAAGTCCCTAATATGGTCAATTGGATCCGATTTCCCGTTATAACGATCAAACTTTGGGATTTCACAATGTTTAGGAAATGAAATCATGTTGAGATGTCGGTCAAAGGGATATGGACAGATATCATCAAGAGTGTATGTCTTTGTTGTGGCTCCCCCTTGTAGATCTTTAATTTGTCCTTGTAGTGTTTTAACTTGTTGAGTCAAGGCACTAAGATCAGATAAGGTTGTTTCATCAGGATTACTCTTTATATTTTTAGTATCAAAATCATGAGGCAATTTAGCTCCTTTATCAGCCAGATATAGGAAATACTTTTTTTTGTCACATGCTAAGATCTTTTCTACTTCTCTAAGAAATTTAGGATCTTGTTCGACTTCTCTAAGGTGACACTCTTCTTTTTGTTCATCATCACTATCCTCAAGGGTTTTTCTCATATCTCTGTCAGAAGTAAACATATTCTTTTCTCCTTCAACCATGTTGTCTTCAAAAATGGGATTTCGACTCACACTATAAATAGGATCACTATTTTGACCTTTTGCTTGAGTTCTTGAGGTATGATCTTCTTGTTGAATATCTTCCTTCAATTTATTACATTGTGATCTTGTAAAAATAGGCACATGATTTGAAGATGTTCTTCTAAACTTAGATCATAGTTTGATGAATGCAACCAATGATGATGTTTTAATCTGATAAGATTGAAAATCTTATGATATGACCAAAACTCTGTTCCTATTTCATGGTTGTGGCTTTAATTGATAAAGGATGTTAGAATCCTATTGGGAGAAGTTGAACCAAGAATTCAGAAGTTTGTGATGAAAGGTGCACTTGTCAGATTTTATCCTTGTTTTCGAAGAATGATCAATATATCAAAGAGCCTATTTTAACTTACTGAAGTATTTGACTTGGATGTATCGAATATTCAATAGAAGGTTGTGGTATATAGTTGAAATCAAGAGGCTGATTGTGATTGTAATTGTGAGACGGCTCTTCTTTGAAAATAGGCTCATGAATCTAGAGGGTCTACAGTGTATTCATTAGTAAATCCCTTGACAAAATCTTGGTATCTATGGAGAAATTTGCAATAATGGAGCAAGACGTTTCGACTCTTGTATTAAAACTTCCTTTGTTGTAAGGTTTTCTTGTAACCTAGAGGTTTCTTGGGTTTCTTGATTCTATTGGAAATTGACATCTTGAAAAACTTGGTAGATTTCCACTCCCTAAGCATGAGAGAAAATGTTGATATGTTACTAGATCGAGAATACTATAAACTCAGATCTGTCAAAAACAATGATTCAATAAAAGTGACAGATGTGCTATTTTTTCCCCTATATGTGCTTCAAAAACATGGATATACGCCAAATAAATGGTCAAATGCACTACAATATGTCCCAGATGTGCTACTCTATATCTTATATGCACTGCAGGAATAATGTTGTGACAGTGACTGAAAAAATTATTTTTAGAATAGCTAGCGTATGTACCAAAAGACTCAATGTGCTAAAACGAACCCTAAAAGTGTTGAATTAACCAGTGAATGCGCTAGAACAGACCTCATATGCGCTAGAATATACCCTATATGCACTAAAACAGTTTTTCCAAGGTAACTTTTAGACGGGTTTGTGGGAGGCGGTTTCAGCTAAAATTTGACATTTTCATTTCAAATGATCTTTTATATGAATAATGTGATTGAAAACACAACAAACACCTTGAAAATAGTTGTTCTTAATCCCTATATTAAACATCAAGTGTATGTTCAAAAATGTTTTCAAAAAGTGTTTTCACAGGTTTTGCACATAACAGACAATTCAGGAAGACTCACTCTTAGTACTCAAGTAGTTCATCATAATAACCACAACCCACATCTTAGAACTATGTTGACTCCTGTAATTAGGTGTCTTGAGAGTGTACCCATCATTTTTGTCTTTTCTAGGCATTTTCAGTGAAAACAAAAGTGGATCACAGGATCTAGCAAGCGGTCCTTGTTGGTTATATGGTGTGAGTATCTTGAGAGGCTGAGATTCTTCCCTCCTTACCGTGATTATTATGATGTTCAAAACTGACTTAATTTGGATACTACACTAGGAGTTCAAAGTAAGGGTTTTCATTAGGTGCCACAATAATAAAATCCTCAAAGAGACCTCTAACCTTTAGAACAAAGGTTGTGGGGATGGTTATCTTACTACGAAAAAAGAGATTTCCCCTAATTTATTTTAAATTTTATAGTGAAGTGAGAATAGCTGGCTTTGGCAGACCCATGAGTCATTCCCTCTTGGATGGTACTTTTCCAGAGTAAGACCCTCTGAGGATGTAATAAAACAAATAAAATTGCATAAATGTAAAAGGAAAGTCTGGTATTTTGGTCACCCAGTTAAGGGGAGAGCATAGACCTATTGCCACAAACATAGTAGACACTATTCTTTTTAAAACCCAAATCACAATGATCTAAACTATGTGAAGATGTTGCTTCACAAAAAGCATGGGATTCATTTTAACCACAAAATCAGTGTGTGGTGACTATCCTAGATTGCTTCATTTTAAATCCATGTCTATCCTAGGGTTGCTCCTTTTTAAAACTAGCTGTGACTATCCTAGATTGGTTCTTTTAAAGCCAGAAAAAGGTTCTGTCTGCAGAAGGCGTTAGACTCAGAAACCTGTTTAGTTACAACCTGCATGCGCTGAAAGATCACCTATATGTGCAACAATAATAAGTTAATGTGCTAAAAAATATCCTAAATATGCTACAGAAAGTCCCAAATGTGCTACAAAAAATCCTAAATGCACTAAAACAAAATGCAACTATGTTTTTTTTTTGTTTTCCAAAAATATTTAATAAACTGAGCTGGGTATATGTGCCATTATGTCCCGTAGATGCGTTGTTTTGTTCCTTAAATGCACTGAAACAATCCCTAGATGCATCAAAGTACCTACAAGAGCGCTGCAATAAATCATAGATGTGCTTTAAAATACATATGCCAGAAATCCCTGCGGTATGTAAATGGAAGGTACATATATGAATTCGAGCGAAATCTATCAAAAACTGCGGATAAATGTTAAAAATGGGGCAAATTACTTACGGTGAAGCTATGCATGTGTGATTCATTTTATCACGTGTTAAATATACTTAAAACAAATTAAGATCAAACATGCCAATGGGCATTATATCAAAAATAGAATATTAAAATAATAGAAGTCTAGGCTTCGATTATCTTGTTATCGATGTTGTCCTATCGTCCTCTATCTCCAGTGTTTTCATTGATTCGAGTTGGCTCTCAGATTGTGTGCTAGGCTCAACGAACAGTCTTCCTAGAGAATGAGATTGAATATGAAATGCATGTAATGCTAAGACATGATTATTCTAATGCTAAACATGATTGCTAAAATGAAAGATTACGATAATGCTATGAATAAAAAAGCTATAATGATAATGCTAGAATGCTATAATGCTAGAATGCAATTAATCTCTAATTCATTTTTTGTTTGTTGTAACCATTGCTTGGATTAGCAGTGCTATTTATAGAGTTTTTCAAAAGCTTTTGATTGGTTGATATGATCAACAATTGTGAAAATTCATGGCAGATCAAACGGTTGAGGATGGATAAAGGTACCAAAAACATAAGAGAAAGCGAGCAAGATTTGTTTTCTTTTTACGTAAGAAGGTAAAATAGAAGATGATAAAGATGAATTGTAAAAAATCATCTTTTGTGAGATTATGGAAAGATTTTGAAGAAGATAAATAATGAATTATTAAATTCAATTATTCATTTTATGGGTGACATGGATATTTTTTCTTAAAATGGGAATATTTACCCCAAATTTGAAGAATAATGGAAGATTTCATAATTAAATAAAATATTTAATTATCATTTTGAAAAGATATGGAAGATATTTAATTAAATAAAGATATTTAATTTAACTTTTTAAGAAATGGCATGTAAATTAATTAAATAAGATATTTAATTAATTAAAAGATTTGAAGAAATATTTAAATTTAATTAAATAAAAAGATTTAATTAAATTCAAAGAAATGATAATTAATTAAAATAAATAAGGTATTTTATTTAGTTAATCAAGTGGACATATGGATATGTGAAATAGTGTAAAGAAATTGATTTTGTTTGAAATCACTTGAGTAGAAGAGAATAAATTAAATGAACAATATAATTAAATTAATTAAATTTAATCATATGTAGAAGACTTTAATAGAGAAATTAATTAAATAATAAATATTTAATTAAATGTCAGGATTAATCAAACATGACCAATTTTATGCATATACACATATAGATGCATCAGAATATTCCATAGGAGTAGTCTTAGGGTAGAAAGAAAGAGTTATATAAAATGTTATTTATTTTGTTAGCAAAAATTTTCAAGGAGCTAAATTCAATTATACAATGACAGAAAAAGAAATGCTGGTAGTGATCTATGCCCTAAACAAATTCAGGCACTACATAATAGGCTATCAAATATTTGTGCACATAGATCATGCAACCATTAGGTATCTCATGAATAAACCTCTGATCTCAAGTAGGCTCGCAAGATGGCTATTGTTGATGTGAGAGTTTGACATAACCATTGTGGATAAACTAGGGAAGGCCAATGTTGTTGTAGATTTTCTTTCAAGGCTGACTATATCATAAGATAATCAGGTCATAGATGACTCCTTCCCTAATGAGCACTTATTTTTCATCAGAGTGCAAACACCCTAGTATGTTGGCATAGCTAACTATCTGGTCATAGGGAGATTTCCTCCTCACTTCTCTCCGAAAGAGAGAAGGATGTTCATTGAAAAATCATTTCCTTTTTCATGGATTTCAAGATGTTTGTTTTATAATGGACTAGACCATGTCATGAGGATATTTGTGAGAGAAGATGAGACATATTATATTTTACATGCATGCCACAACAAACCATGTGGAGGATATTTTTCAGCCAAGACGACAATAATGAAAATCATGAATATAGGATATTACTGGCCAACACTCGACAAGGATGTAGGGAGATATAAAAGAAAGTGTGATAGATGCCAAAGGATAGGTAGGCCAACCAAATCTGATGAGATTCCCCTTTACCCTCAGATAGTAATCACTCTATTTGACAAGTGGGGATTAGAATTTGTAGGACCCATTGATCCTCCATCCAATGGTAAGTCTTATATCTTAGTTTGCACTAATTATGTGACTAATTGGGTAGAAGTTAAGGCCATGAAGCATGCAAGAAAGAATAAATTTGTTGAATTTCATTATGATTATATTTTTACAAGGTTTGGAGTTCCAAGAGAGATAGTGATTGACCAAGAGGCTCAATTTACATCAACCCTTATTGCAACATTGGTCAATGAGTAGAATATAAGGAATAAGAATTCTACTCCTTCTCACCCCTAGGCCAATGGGAAAGATGAAGTGACTAACAAGGAAATTGAAGCCATTCTAACTAAAATGATGGTTGTTCATAAGAAGGATTGGGAAAATAGATTTCTAGAAGTTGTTTGGGCCTATAGAACTACCTAGAAAACAACTACAGGTTTCACTCCATTTGAGTTGATGTATGGAAAGACAGTTATGATGCCAGTTGAATTTGAACATAAGAATCTTAGGAATATAGTAGAATTAGTGATGGATATCTTGGAGGCACAAAGAGAAAGAATCATGCAGTTGAATGCTTTGGATGAGACGAGGAGACCAACCTTGCATCACACAAAGGTAGTGTAGAATCAAAGAATCAAGTGGCATGAAAAATTCATCAAGGACAAGAAATTCCAACTAGGAGATTGGGCCTTTCTCTACAACTCAAGGTATCAAGATAATGTAGGAAAATTGTAGACAAGGTGGCCAGGACCATATGGGGTTGTTGAAGTATTCCCCAATGGTGTTGTTCAACTCACTACTATTGACGCAGTCAGATTTAAGCTACATGTCAATGATCATCACCGTAGATTGTATCACAAGACAACTTCCAAGGAGGAATTCCTATAGCAATTCACTCGACATGCAACACCTGAGCTTCCTACAGCCAAGGGAAGTGGACCTAGTGTCCCTCCTAACTAACTAAGGTATGTACCTTGTCATACTAAAGACTTTCCAATTTTGTGGGAATCCACTTCTTCACCCATCCACCCATCCACGTCCACCTTTCTCTCTCTTCCATCACTTAACTTCATTCCACTTCACCTCATTCCACCTCATTTTCACTAATTTCTCAACTTATTTCTTAAAAGGCGATCGATACTTTCTCCATAATATTTGCAATGAATCTTCCATGAATCCAGGTATGTGCACATTAATTTCTATATCTTAATTATCTTTAGTGCATTCATTTAATTGTTGTGAATTAATATGGGCGTTCACCATAGCATGTCATTATTCCCTGTCCCTATCAAATCATCCTTACCACCTTGCATGTGAGGACACATGCTCAAATTTAGGTTGACGGGGGGAAAAATATGTGAATACTTTTCCCACATGTCAGTCCATGCTAGTCTACGTTAGCAAAGTTTAAATAAAGCCAATTTGAATTCTAAGTGAGATGACAGCTCATATGTGTGAGGTGACACCAACCACCACCACCATTTTTCTCCATCATAACCTTCCTTTATTACTCCTTTACTGCCATTATTGATCCTATCATAATCGTAAGTCGCCATAAGGTAAAACAAAAAGAGAAAAAAGTTTTTTAAAAAAGGAAAATTTAGATGACATTGGTGTTGAAAATTTGGCAACGTTGTAGGAATGAAAACTTTGTAGAGTGATTGTTGATTGTAGACAATGGGAGGTGGGTTAATTATTAATGAACCCACGGTTCATGACATATTACTATAGGATGCACTTTCATAGGCCGAATTTAGAAACTATATCTGGTTAGACTACTTCTTGAAGCTTAATGGTTTTGATGAAAATGTTTCATTGAAATTTTTCCAAACATTTTCTAAGCAAAAATCCATGGTAAAAGGGTTGGAGGTATTGGCTACTAAAGAAAGAATTGCATAAGTTATAGGGTTGCATGTCGATGGTGAAAATTACCCTACTTCTAGAGATGTCAGGTTAGCTAGGGCCAAATTTACAGAACCTAGTGACCCTCCATTGAGTGTGGACAAACAAGGTGCAAAGAGAACCTCTTTGCTTGAGCCATGGAAGAAAATAGTTGTTTATATTATAAAATATATCACCTATGAAGGTCGCCAATCGAATCTACATTTTTTGCACTTCAAACTCTTGAATCACATGAGGCACTGGAGGAGGATGAATGTGTTGAACGTGCTATACCACCTTCTTTCAATAATGGTAGCTAAGACTCAAAAGGGTAGGGAAAATTCCATTTCCCACCATTGTCTGATCAAATTGTTAGTTGAAAAGTTTCTGCATGATGTGTCTGACATGACATGGGAATAATTCTTAAATATTTGTCAAATTATCCTAGAGCATTTATGAACTAGGGTTTTACCTAAACCTCGTAGGTCTAGTAGGAGATTGAGCACGACTGAAGCCACTCCTAGTGCTTCAACCTCTAGCGCAAGCCCTAGTGTAAACCCTCATACAGTAGACCAAACCATAAAGATTAGTTCTTCTAAGATAGAGCACTCAGACAAAGAAAGTTCTATTAGAAAAGGGTATGTGCAGGATCATGATGGGCCAAAAAGTGGCAATATGATGGGTATGTGGCTGACGACTTTTCTTTTACCCAAAATTGATGAAACAAAAAGGGTTTTTAAAAGAGATTCTCAGCTTTCCACAAATATAAATTATGCTTTACTTTGAAATAATAAGTAATTATTATTCATTTTCTATTCAAATTATGACTAAATTTCTGATTGATAAACTGATTGAAAAACATCTATAACTTTCAATTAATTCCTCCTTGAAGATCCATAACATGCTACCACTAACATGCCAGCCAAGAATAAGAAAAACTAAACATATGCAAGAAAATTTTTGACCACAAGCACACCAATCAATGTGGATGTACCAAAAAGATACAACATGATCTAGGAACACTCAAGAACACTAAGAAACAATAGAGAAACATTTACATCAACTAGAATTACATTAATTACACAAACTTTAGTTAGGAACACTAACAGAGAACACAAAAGTTCTATCATACCACAACATGAACAAATTTGTATGCAAACCTCTGAAACTATTGGTAGATGATCTAGATACACTCAAGAATAAACCCTTTAGTCCATAGTAGCTGATCTTCAACATAAAGAAAAAGATGCCTTCATGACTTGCACAGTTCCACTAGGAACTTGGAACACTTTCATTTACAATTTTCTCAATATCCTCGACATATACGACCTCAAATACACCAAATGCTAATTGTGTTGACATCAATGACAACCACATATCATCAACACATCCATAGCATCCAACAATCTCCCCTTTGGCATTTATGGCAACACATGATGTGAAAAACACCATCAACCCAACTCTCAATCAGTACTTAGATTTTGACTCTTCTTCCTTGACTTCTTCTGAATAAACTTCTCCCCACAAGTAGTTTTTCACATGACTCTTCTCCCCCTTTGAAATCAATGGAAAAGGAAACCATGACCTTTCCATATACATGCTCTAAACTACATATCTGCACATTTAACTACTCCCCTACATAGAAGCCACAAAAACATCAATCTGGATCAGAATATAGCAATGTAGCTCATAGATTGATGCAAGTAAATGCATCTCTTAGTTCTTATCAGGGGGTAATTACCCCTAGCATTCCTTTAAGATACTCAAAAATATCCTTTGGAAATGGTTTAGTAAAGATGTCTGCAATTTTTTCTTTGGTAGGAACGTACTCCAATCTGACTTCTTTCTCATTCACTTTCTCCCTCAAGAAGTGAAACTTGATTGGATATGTTTATTCTTAGAGTGTAGTGCCAGATTCTTTGAAATATTTATTGCACTTGAATTATCACAGTATATGTTAATAAACTCTTCATATATCACCGTAATATCTTTCATCATCTGTTCCATCTGATGAGCTTAGAATATGCTCATTACTTGAGTATTATGATATATTTTTAATATCCCTACTCTTATTGCTAATGGATGTTTTAACTATGTGATTAAAGACTTTGTATAGTATCCTATAGCAATACAATCCTATATTCCTATAGCTTAACATCTCTATGTGTCTTATTAATTACCCTGTTTGACCTCCCGAATGACTGGTATAATGCATATGGTTTTTGAATAATGAAATAGATTTAATATGTGATTAATGAATGTATTGTGTTATTTGCCACACATGCTTCCTTTTGCTTCTTTTTCCGTGTGCATCATAGGTTGTTGAAGGGAGCATGAACGAGTCAAGCACAGCAGATCTCGGCCCTGCAGTAAAGTCCATTTCTTGCACGACGTCGAGGAAGTTGTTCCAGCGAAGACTCTCTGATCGGGTCATTGGGAAGAAACCTAAATGATCATTTAATCTGGAAAGAGTGGAATGCTAAATCTTCTCCCTGGATTGGGTTGAACGGATATGCTTTCATTTATGAGAAGTTTGTTCCTTGGTTTTAGGATACATTTATGTCCACGTCTTTCTCTATTTGAGTTAGTTAGTTGTTTTTCTAGTTTAAATAAGTGTTCCTCCTACGTGAGTGAGCAACATAGCATGTAAAAGTTAGTATGATAATAAGAAGAAGTTTTTTTTGTTAGTTTTCATATGAGCAGAACAATGCATATCATTCTGAGTTTGCTGGGCAAAGCTAATGAAGTTTTGGAGTTCAATTCTTGTATAAGCTGGTTGATGCTTGCTAAGGGGAGCCCGCAAGTGAGAGTATCTATATTTAGTTAGTTGTTTATCTTTTGTTGATTATAAATTAGATTTCATTCTAGAAATTTTTAGTGCAAACTCGGTCTTATATTGTTCTTGCTGCATCGGGAATCCATCCCTGTGTTTGTTCCTACAGCATAAGGCCAGTTCATAGTCTGTTTCTTAGTAACAGTTGTCGTGATTAATACGCTTTGTTTTAAGTTGTATGTTTAAGTTAAGAAGACTTTACATTACATTCTTGTAGCATAAGTAGAGTTCCTTCCAAGCATTTATTTATGGTAAATTATGACTGAAACTGGTTCTTAGTGCACATACAATGCCGCTCCATTTCAAGTATATGTTCCTTGGTTTGACAATGTAAATGAACAATCATAAGAAGATGTTAGTCACTTGTTGGAATTTCCAATTCCCAAGTTAGGATTTGCAATGAATTTTATATCCTTTTGTGGAATCGACCATTTTTGGCACCGTTGTCAGGGATGGTGTCAAGCTAAGAACCTATCATAGTCATTGTTAGCAGTAGTTTAGTCTATTATTCAAGCATTTTCAAATCCCTTCAATTTATAGTTAACTCTATTGCATGCATAGAAGAAGAGACGCTCTGGGAAGATTCCTCCCTAACCTTCCATTCCTTGATAACAATCTTGAACCAGCTTATAATTTATTTGAGGAAGGAGAGAGGCAAGATATCAATCCATTTGCTAAAAAACTATTTTTTGAATTACCATTTGACCCAGCTGACAAAGAACCTGAAGAAAATCCATTTACTTTGATACTCCATCCAACAAATATGGCACGTAATCCACCTAATCGACCTCCTGCTTTTGAATTCCCTATCATTGTTCAACAAGATAATGATAACCTTAAAAATATTCCTTCTTCATTACTTCCCAAGTTCTATGGACTAGTTATAGAGGACCCAGACACTTTCTTGTTTGAGTTTGACATCCTTTGTCGTAGCTATGATTACACATCAGATGATCATAGGCTGAAGTTGTTTCCTACCACTTTGAAGGAAGGAGCCCTTAGATGGTTTATGAGTTTGGGAAAGGGAGTCGTTGATAGTTGGGTAGCCATATAAACAAAATTTCTTAAGAAATACAAGGAATATTATAAGAGTGTTAGTAAGGGTGATGATATATTTAGAATTCAACAAAAGGAGGATGAAAGCCTAGAAGACTATATCTCAAGATTCTTGTTTTCCCTGAAAATGAATTCAGACCATACTCTCAATGAAGAATCTCATAAACTACTTTTTCTAAGGGGAATCAGTGATACCTATATAGATGCCCTAGACTTGATGGGAGGAGGTGATAAAACCCAACTTCCTTGGGATGATATAAAGAAAATATGTCTCAGCTACTCTCGAGCAATTGTTAAGAAGGGTAGAGGTCATCAAGCCATAGTGGGGAAGTCTTCTATTAATAGAGTTTCACGGATGGAGATCACAAATTTGTTGTCTGATTTCAAGAAGGATATCATAAACAACATGGCTACACAGTTGGATACTATGCAAGCTCAGAAGAAACATGAGGAAGCTGAAGCAATCTTGGCTAAGTTCTGTCGACATTGTAGACAGAAGAAACATGACTATAGATCTAAGATGGTGGCTAACCTGGAGGCTAAGCAGTTACCTTCTAACTTTAAGATGGTAGAAAGTGATGATGACCAAGTATTATTTTTCGCACAAAGGTGACCATGGGATCAAAGACAAGGTATGCCTCAAGACCCTTTGACTTTTAGTAATCTTTATTTTAATTACAATAACCAATGGCAACATACATATGTCCCAACACCACCTTGGAATACTTCTTAACCACACTGGCCTAACTATCAGAGTCCTCAATGGCAATCTCCTCAAGGAGGTTGGCAGTAGCAACAAGGACAATGGACTCCACCCCAAGGTAACTGGCAGCAAAATCCTCAATGGACAGGTTCTTAGCAATGGTAGAACCAATCCCCTGGATCTCTGCAGTTTCAACAGCCACAACCTCAAACCCTCATGCCACCTCCTGCAACACCTGTAGCAAATATTCACCCTCCAAAACAAATGCCTATGCCTACTCAACCATTGCCAAATCCTAATAATAAGTAGCAACAACAACAACCTATGTGTTTTGCAGAAGCCAATTAGTATCCAGCTTATGCCCTTAATATTCATGATATCCATCTCAGGTCTTGAACCACTCTCCCTACTCCACAGCCGCCTATAATAACAGAGATTTCAAACTCTACCTCTGAGCAACCTACTAATCCTACAGAACATATACTTATATCAGATAATGTCTCTAAGGAGCCTATCCTGCAACATCAGGCCAAACCGCCTTTTCTTCAGAGATTTCAAATTACTACATCCAAGTCTATGGAAGAACCTACCTTTGAAATTTTGGATCAACTAAAGAATGTACACATTCAAATCCCCCTTTTTCAAGCCATTAAAGATGTCCCAATTTATGGAAAATCCATTAAGAGGCATGTTTAAAGAAACTAGGAAGAAAGAAAAAGGATCCCCAAACTATCCATGTTCTAGGATAGTTGGAAGATATTATGTTAGGGAAGGTAATCATTCCAAAATACACTGACCTTGGGAGTCCTATGGTACAAATAAATATTAATAGCTAGATAGTAAAGAATTGTTTGATTGACCTCGGTGCAGCCATCAATGTAATGACCAAGAATACAATGGAGTATTTGAATATCTTAAACATTCGGTCTACACCTACCATCCTACAACTTGCTGATAGTTCCACTGTAAAACCTGATGGAATGGTAGAAGATGTTATTGTCATCCTTGAGTCTTGGGAATACCTAGCATATTTCACCATATTGTCCACTAAGGAAACTTTGGGAGGATATTATATCATCCTAGGTAGACCATGGTTAGCCATAGCTGATGCTTTTATAGGATGTCATTCAAGAGATATGACAATTTCTGATGGTCAGTCAAGAAAGAAATTGGCTTTATACCCACCTGCTCAGCCTTAGCCAGACTTGTCTCAACCAATTTGGCCAAATTTAGGTGAGGAAACTAAATAAGTCAATTCATTGGCTCAGATAATGATGCTGCAAACTAATCCATTTTTCCAACTTCAGAGTGAGGATGACCTACTTTTACATATTTTGCAGTCCAACTCTCATCTGAGTAGCCCATCTATTCCAGATAGTTGTCTTCAACAATGTTTCCTGCAACAGCTAAATTATGAGAGTCTGCCACCTGAATTTCCTCTAGTTTATCATAATTTTCTTCCATATGAAATATAGACACCACCTTTATCAACAGCCTACATGAATGATCTTATCAAACAACTAGAAGTGTCTCCAGGCCATTGTTTGAACATCAATAATAAGTTGCCTCAATCTCAACAAGCTGCCCTATTCACAATGCTGCAAGAACAAAACAAATATTTTGCATTGGACTATGGGGATATGAAGGGAATAGATCCTTAGCTTTGTACTCATAGGATCTACATCAAGGAAGATTGTTCACCTGTCAGGCAGCCTCAAGAAAGGATAAACCCAACACTCAGGTAAATAGTTAAAATAGAGCTCCAGAAATTGCTTGATGTTGGTTTTATCTACCCCATTTCAGACAATCAATGGGTGTCTCCATTAGTGATTGTTCCTAAAAAAGGTGAAAAATAGAGATTTTGTGTAGATTACAGGGAGTTGAACACAACAACTAAAAATGATTACTTTCCACTACCATTTGTTGACCAAGTACTAGACTCATTGTCTGGTAAAAAGTATTTCTCCTTTACGGATGGATATAGTGGGTATAATCAAATTAGAATTACCCCTGAGGATCAAGACAAAAAAACTTTTACCAGTCCATGGAGCACTTTTGCCTACTTTGTCTTACCTTTTGGACTGTGTAATGCACCTGCAACATTTCAAAGGGTAGTGATCAATATTTTTGCTGATATTTCTCATAATTCTATGGATATCTAAATGTATGACTTCACTACTTATGGAGTTACTTATGAAGAAGCATTAGCCAATTTGGAGAAAGTGCTAAAAAAATGTAAGGAGCAAAATTTGTCTTTGAATAGTGAGAAATGCTTTATGATGATGCAAGAGGGGATTATTTTAGGCCATCATATCTCTCAAGTAGGAATTCAAGTTGATCTTGAAAAAATTGAAGTTATTCTAACCTTGCAAACACCTATGAAACAAAAGGATGTTAGAAGCCTCCTAGGACATGTTGGATATTATAGAAGATTCTTAAAAAAATTCAGCAAAATAGTCAATCCACTATATGCCTTATTGACTAAGGATTCTGAATTTACCTAGACTGAGGCCTGTGACAAATCTTTCCTCCAACTTAAGAACTTACTCAGGCACATGTTCTTCAAGGACCGAAATGGAGTCTTCCCTTTTAAATACACACAGATGCTTATGATTATGCCATAGGGGCAGTTTTAGGACAAAAAGAGAATTCCATAGAGCATGCCATGATATATTTCATTAGCAAAAATCTTCAAGGCCCTGAATTAAACTATACTATTATAGAGAAAGAATTGCTAGTAATTGTGTATGCCCTGAACAAGTTTTGCCCTTATGTCACTAGTTATCAAATATTTGTCTATACAGATCATGCAACAATACGGTACCTCATGAATAAGCCTGTCATATCTGGCAGATTAGCAATATGGCTCTTATTGTTAAAGGAATTTGATATCACAGTTATTCATAAGCCAGGTCAGGCTAATGCGGTGGCTGATTTCTTGTCAAAACTTCAAACAACTACACCTGCCACCCCTGAGGTAATTGATGATAGCTTTCTGGATGAACATATATTTTCTATTGTTGTTCAAACTCCATGGTATGTAGATATTGCAAATTATTTAGTAGCCAACAAGATTCCAGCTCACTTCTCACCAAAGGAAAGGAAATTGTTGGTTGAAAAAAAATTTAACTTTTCATGGATTGCAGACTGTTTTTCCTATATAGGACCTGACCAAGTCATGAGAATGTGTGTTAGGGAAGATGAAACCTATGGAATTTTGTATGCATGTCATGATGAGCCATGTGGTGGGCACTTTGTAGCGAAGAGAACATCTATGAAAGTGCTTGCTACTGGATACTATTGGCCTACACTCCACAAAGATGTTGCAGCCTACACAAGAAAATGTGACAGATGTCAACACATGGGGAGACCAACAAAGTCTGATGAAATGCCCCTGTATCCTCAAGTGGTAGTTAGTCCCTTTGAAAAGTGGGGCATGGATTTTTTTTGGGCCTATTGATCCTCCATCCAATGGGAAATTATACATTTTGGTTTGTACTGATTATGTAACCAAGTGGGTGGAAGTGAAAATGACACATGCCTGTGACAATAAAGTTGTTGAGTTCCTATATGAAAGATTTTTACTTGTTTTGAGTCCCAAAGGAAATTTTTAGCGATCCAGGAGCTGGTTACATCCAACTTAATCCACTACATTGATGAATGATTACATGATCGGGGCACAAAAGTAGAGCCCCTATCACCCTCAAGCCAATGGTTAGGTAGGAGTTACCAATAGAGAAATTGAGGCAATCCTTACTAAAGACAATCCAATTACACAAGAAGGATTAAGGTAGTCACCACTCCCTAAAAGCGGAGTTTGGGCCTATAAGACAACATGAAAAACAACTACAGGGTTTACTCCTTTTGAGTTACTCTATGGTAAGACTGCCATGTTGCCAATAGAGTTTGAGCATAAGACCTTGAGGACTGCTCTCCAACTTAACATTGATATTTCAGAAGCTCAAAAGGAATGCCTCCTACAGTTGAATGCATTGGATGAGATAAGGAAAGTTGCCTTTTAGCATACTGAAACTATCCAACAACAAAGAAAAAATTACACATGACCACCATGCTCGAACTTCGCTCGAATTCTCTGTGGTGATTGAGCGCTCTATGAATCGGATACAAAGGAAAATCAGGAGTAAGCTCACCACAAGATGAGCGGGGTCATATAAAATAGAAAATGTGTTTGATAATGGTTGAGTTCGATTGCTTCATAATAGATCCTTTCAAATTCCAAGAGCTACTAGTTAATGGACACCGTCTTAGGTTGTAATATAAGCCCGTACATCAAGAAGAATTTATGAAAACGAATTTGTGTCTCCAAATGTTATTGCTTGATCTTCCCTCACAGGTAAAAGGCTTGACCTTTCTCCTGCGGCATCTCTTTAAAATTCTACATTTGCATGCCCATAATAAAGGTTTCATTTTAAAGGGAGTCACTTTCTTAGGCTTTTTCATCCATCACCACCATTCATTCTATTTTCTTCCACATCATCCATCTACCGTACCACCCTCATTATGGTTTCAATTCCAGCTATCATTTCATGTTGCGTTGTGATCTTTCCAAGCATGTACGAGCATTTATTACAACGTACGTGATATCTTTTGTTATCACATCATTTATTTATTTCATTTATTCATTAATTGCTATGTACATATTGGTCATTATTTCCTCATCTTCGCCAATCCTTTCACATATGTATGGACACATGTCAAATTTTAAGTAGGGTTGGGGGTTAATCCATTTCAACCTTTTCTCATGTCACTGTCACAACTGATAAGATATTTTAATTTTCTTGTACTTTCCAAATATGATTGCGTGTTTTTATCCTAAACATCAATTAAACTGTTTGATTTGGGTAGTTTGAAACAATCATTTCATGCATGTATTCTTTGATTCATTCTTGGAAAGGCAAAGGAAAGTGACAATAGAGTAGAAGGAAATAGAGTAGGAAAAAACATAACAAAAAGAAACAGAGCATAAAAGTTCTTTTTTTGAATTTTCAGAAAATGTTTGAGCTAGGATAATTTGTGAATATGGGTGGCCAATTGGTAAGACATGAGGTTGTAGCTCATGAAATATTAACACAAAATCCTCAAAAAGTTTAGGCATTTAGCAATTTTGGTTGGCTCAACTATTTTCTGAGGTTAGATTCCTTTAATGAGGAAGTCGCAAGTGCATTTTTATGAACTCTTTCAGAAGGGGAAGCTTTAGTATGGGGTCTAACAGTGGCTGTAATAGAAGAATGAATTGCAGAAGTAACTAGACTTCCAACAGTAGGAGAAAATTTCTCTTCAAATGTTGTCTCTGCTAGGGCAGAATTTATAGTACCAACTAATGGACCCTTGGAGGTCTGTAAACAAGGATGCAAATGAGTGTCACTGCCCTTTCCATATTTAGAATATGCTGCATTCATAATCAGGTACTTAACTTGTGAGGGACACTTCTCCTATTTACATTCCTACCATTTTGAATTATTGAGCCATATGAGGCATGGGTTAGCTGTTAATGTCCCAATTTTTTTGTTAAATCTTTTAAAACAATGTGCCCATGAAACCCAGAGGGGTAGGGACAACTCTATAGCCCATCATGCCCTCATTAAACTCTTGATTGAACATTCCCTGAGAGATGTATCACCCCTTTCCTGGTGAGAATTTGTTGCCCAAAAGGGTCTGCAACTTCCAGACCCTCCTAGAGCACTCCCTGCACAACCCAAGAAAAAGAAAAACATAACATAATCTACAAGTAGGGAAGCAAAACAAGAATCATCTACTCCTGCATCATCTGCTCCTGCAGCCACCACATCTAAGCCCTCTACCCATGTACAAACCAGGTCTTCGAGTAGAAGAGAAAAAGGAAAAAAAAGGTAGGAGAGTCATCTAGGGCTGAACAAACCCCAAAGTCTAACCCTCATGTTCAAAAACAACAGTATTCCTCTCCTGTAACATCTTCTCCTATATCAGTTTCTCCTGTAGTAACACATGTTTCCATTACAAGTTCACCATCATCTTCTTTTGTTGAGTCTGAATCCTCTAGGCAAGTCAGAAAGAGGAAATCCACGAGAGTGCCTCCTACAGCCGTAACATTGCCAAAAAGAGTTTCGGTAAGGAAACAATGGAAGGTCACCTCAACCTCTGCTCAGCCTAAAATTATAATAATTTATGAGGAATCTGAAGAACTCAGTCATAACAATTCTCAGAATGTATCTGAGAATGTTCCACATAGTCCAACTATTATTTCTAAGGAAATACAAAATGAGCCAATGGAAGTTAAGGAACCACATGATAGTGGTAATGAAAGGGGAATTCCAAGTCTTGATGACTTGGATGAGGCAGCTAGGCAAGTTTCTGAAGCAGCACAATCTCTTCTAGCGCAACAACATGAATTCATCTTGTAGCAAGAGGAAGAACCAACTGAACAATTAGAAGTGTCCAATGACACACCGTTACCCCCTGTAACTTGTCAGGAAATGGTTGTTTATAAGAAGACATTTTTTATTGAATTTTTTGAATACCTTAGGACCACATGGAGGCCGGTCACATTTCAAACCTTGAGGTTCTACCACTTAGCCAAGACTGAAATTCAACAAAGTATTTGGGAGGAAGAGAAGAAGAAACTGAAAAGAGAAATTGAAAGGCAAAAATAGGAAATCTAGGAAATGAAAAAGAAAATGGATGACATGATGAAAATAATTGGTAAAATTGTGGAATGTAGACCACCACCTAGGGTTTATGCTATGTGCCTACAGGAACAATTTCTTTGGTTTCAATTAATGAGAATTTCAAGGAATTTAGATCCTATTATTCATACAGCCAAAGAATTTTATGATGCATACCAGGTAGCCCCTAGCTGGCTGAAGAATTCTTTATGTGAATTTTATTTGCATGAATTGATAATTCCCTCTGAAATAGAGTGGAATCTACTTCTTTATATTGGTGATTTTCATTTAAGGTCACTCATGTCAGGGGCAGCCAATGAAACTAATTATGGAAGACAATTGGAAACCTATGAAGAGGCTGAAAGGGATGAGCCTTTCCCATTACGACTAGAAAGCTCAGACCCATACATAATGTTGAAAACTTGGCTCACTGTTGCATATGGGTTCAATGATCAAACAAAAAGAGTAAAAATATTTGATATCAAAAAGCAAGTGTATGAAGAATTCAAAGGCCAACCATATCTATTTTGGAAGCTTGCCTCTTCCAGAATTGAAAAGAGATGGGAGAAATTTACTGTTGGGCTGAAGAAATCTGAGGCACATAGCCCCCTGAATTTTGAAGCAGCCCTTGGAAGGACAAAGAAGTACATACAACTTGGTCTTCAGAAGAGGTTCAAATTATGGTTGCCAATAACATTTCAACTTCTAGTTTTAATGTGGCCACTTTATCCCTATCGAGCTTCAGATGTTAATAAGGATACAAAAACCCACAGATATGAAAGATGGCAACATTTCAGAAGTTTCTACTATAAATTTGGAACTTCAGCCCAGAGCCATACTACTCCTACGGATTTTAGGGAAACAACTAGGAAGCTTAATGCTGGAGGACCATCATTAGGTTAAGTAGGAGGCAAATGATGAGCTCAGAATATGCTCATAACTTGAGTATTATGATGTATTTTTAATATGCCTACTCTTATTGCTAATGGATGTTTTAATGTGATTAAAGACTTTGGGTAGTATCCTGTAGCAATACATTCCTATATTCTTACAGCTTAACATCTCTATGTGTCTTATTAATTACCCTATTTGACCTCCCGAATGACTGGTATAATGCATATGGTTTTTGAATAATGAAATAGATTTAATATGTGATTAATGAATGTATCGTGTTGTTTTCCATGCATTCTTTCTTTTGCTTTTGTTGCTGTGTGCATCGCAGCTTGTTGAAGGGAGCATGAACAAGTCAAGCGCAGCAGATCTCGGCCCTGCAGCAAAGTCCATTTCCTGCACGATGTCGAGGAAGTTGTTCCAGCAAAGACTCTCTAACCAAATCGTTGGGAAGAAACCTAAATGATCATTTAATCTAGAAAGAGTGGAATGCTAAATCTTCTCCCTAGATCAGGTTGAATGGATATGATTTCATTAATGAGAAGTTTTTTCCTTGATTTCAGGATACATTTATGTCCATGTCTTTCTCTGTTTGAGTTAGTTAGGTACTTTTCTGGTTTAAATAAGTGTTCCTCCTGTGCGAGTGAGCAACATAGCATGTAAAAGTTAGTATGATAATAAGAAGTAGTGTTTTTTGTTAGTTTTCATATGAGCAGAACAATGTATATCATGTTGAGTTTATGAATAAAAGCTGATGAAGTTTTGA
Organism: Sequoia sempervirens; assembly: GCA_007258455.2. NCBI lineage: Eukaryota > Viridiplantae > Streptophyta > Pinopsida > Cupressales > Cupressaceae > Sequoia > Sequoia sempervirens. The sequence goes on along the minus strand of VDFB02204391.1, from coordinate 5,823 downwards.
TTTCAATTCTTGCATAACTGGTTGATGCTTGCTAAGGGGCCCCACTTAGTGAGTATCTATAGTTAGTTAGTTTTTTATCTTCTATTGATCATAAGTTAGATTTCATTCTGGAAAGTTTCAGTGCAAACTCAATCTTATATTGTTCTTGCAGCATTAGGAATCCATCCACTGTGTTTGTTCCTATAGGATAAGAGCCAGTTCATAGTTTGTTTCTTAGTAGCAGTTATGCGTGATGTCCTAATTTGTTTAGAAGTTATGTTTAGAAGTTAAAAGCTTTCACGTTACATTCCTGTAGCATAAGTAGAATTCCTTTCACACATTTATTTATGGTAAATCATGACTGAAACTGGTTCTTAGTGCACATACAGTGCCGCTCCATTTCAAGTATGTGTTCCCTGGTTTGACAATGTAAATGAACGACCATAAGATGTTAGTCACCTGCTGGAATGTCCAATTCCCAATTTAGGGTTTTCTGTGACTTTTATATCCTTTTGTGGATGCGACCACCATCCCTATCACTTGAGTATAATTTTTTGCAGTAGCAATATATTTTGCTTCAACAATAGATAGAGAAATTGAATTTTTCTTCTTGCTCAACTAGGATACTAGCTTCTTTCCTAGGAAGAAAACACCACCACTAGTAATTTTCCTGTCATCTACATCTCCAACCCAATCCACATTAGTATATTCACTCAAAGTGAGATCATCATCCTTTGGATACCAAATTCCAAATTTAAATGTTCCTTTTAGATATCTGAAGGTTCTCTTAACAATAATCACATGTGGTTCTTTTGGATCAGCCTAAAATCTAGCAACGATACATACAACATTCATAATATATGGTCTAGTTTAGGTTAAATAAAGCAATCCACTCATAATTGACCTATATCTAGTTTGATTTTCCTTAGGAGAATCATCATTATGTGTTAGCTTACATCCAGTTACCATGGGAGTACCAACAATCTTTGATTATTCCATCCCAAATTTCTTCAGTAGCTCTTTCACATATTTGGACTGAGATATGAATATCCCCTTGTCTAACTGGGTCACTTGTAATCCTAGAAAGAACTTCATTTCTCCAATCATACTCATCTCAAATTCATCCTTCATCTCATCAGTAAACTTCATACATAGATTGTCATCTCCTTCAAAAATGATGTCATCAACAAAGACTTCTATAATTAACTCTTTATCATGATCCAATTTGAAATATAGATTGCTATCAACAGTACCTTTAGTGAATCCAAGCTTCAGTAAGTATTTTTCCAATCTAGCATACTAGGCTCTGGTGGCTTGCTTGAGTCCATATAGAGCTTTCTTTAGGTGGAAAACCATATCTTCCTTGTCAGTTAGCTAAAATCCATCTGGTTGTTCTATGTATACTTCTTCTTCTAGTTCTCCATTCAGAAATGTTGACTCCACATCCATCTGATAGACTTTATATTACTTGTATGCAACATAAGCAAGAAATAATATAATAGCTTCAATTCTGGCAACAGGGGAAAAAGTTTCTTCAAAATCAACACCTTCCATTTGAGAATATCCTTTAGATACTAGTCTTGGTTTAGTTCGGACCACTTCACCTTGTTCATTCAGCTTGTTCTGAAACATCCATTTAGTACCAATCACATTTTTGTCTTTAGGTTTGGGAACTAGTATCTAGGTGTCATTCTTTTCAATTTATGTTAGCTCTTCCTTCATAGCTTCCATCCAGTGTTCATCTTGGCAAGCTTCAGTGCCATTTTTAGGTTCAATCTTGGAAATCAGGCAATACTCTTATGCAATCTTTCTTCTAGTTTGCACTCCTTTATTCTTATCTCCTATAATTTGACTTTCAGAATGATTTAGCTTTACATATCTTGGAGTTTTGAGACTTTCATGAACTCCTGGTTCTTTTGTTCTTTTTTTTGCACTTGCACTTGTCTCTGCTTCTTGACTACCTTGATTCACCAGAACAAATAGAACATATGGAACATATGGCACAATTTGAAGTTTTCTGTGTCTGAACATTCTTCCCTTTGTTTGTGTTTTCATCATCTGAATCATAACCACAATATCTGGATGATTTGATAGAATCCTCATCAACTCTAACATTTTCACTCTCAACCATCTTTCTTAGTCTTCTGTTATAGCATCGGTAGGCCTTTCTTTTAGTAGATTAACCTAAAAACATTCCTTCATCACTTCTTGCATCAAATTTTCCTATATCATCATCTCTCTTGATATAACATTTTCTTCCAAAGATCTTGAAATACTTAACAGTAGGCTTGTAACCAAACCATAGCTCAAAAGGGGTCTTATCATAATTTCCATTAACATTTACTCGGTTTAAGGTGTACACAACAATGCTTACAACTTCACTCCAATAGCTCTGAGGCACATTTCCTTCTATCATTATTGTTCTAGGAGCATCCAGAATTGTTCTATTCTTTCTTTCTACAACTCCATTCCACTGAGGGGTTTGGGGAGTAGATAACTATCTTCTGATTCCATGTTCTTCACAAAAAGAGTTGAACTCCTTGGAGGTGAACTCACCACCTCTACCAGATCTTAGACACTTGATTTTTAGACCTTTCTCATTTTCTACCATAGCCTTGAAACTTTTGAAATTTTCTAATGCTTCACATTTTTCTCTTAAAAAGGAAATGCATATCATTCTATAGTAATCATCAATGATCAACATAAAGTACCTTTCTCCATGAATACTTTTGACTCTAGAGGGACCATAGAGATCAGTATGTAGCAGCTCCAGCAATTCATTTGAATTAAATTGTTTGCTCTAGAAAGAGACTATTCTATTTACCCATCTGACATTCCTTGCAAATTGTGTTAGAAGGATTCACCAACTTAGGTAGATCTCTTACTGCTTGAGTGGAACTTACCTTGACAATGTTATCAAAATCTACATGACACAACCTTCTATGCCACAACCAACTTTCATCTATTTGAGCAATTAAACAACTCCCACTAGCAGTATTTAGGTGAAAAATATTATCTTTTGTCTATTTACCTGTAGCAATCATATTGTCAGAACTTCCACATATCTTGCATCTTCCATCTCTAAATTGTAGATCATAGAATTTTCCCACCATCTGTCCAACACTTAAAAGATTGTGCTTTAAGCCTTCAACATAAAGAACATCTTTAGTGTTATCCTTACCACCAAGACAAATAGAACCTCTGCCACAAATCACACCAACATTGTTATCTCCAAATATTACAATACCACCATCATACTTCTCTAGACTTAGAAATTTGTTTTTATCACCAGTCATATGATGTGAGCATCCACTGTCAATAACCCACTCTTCCTTTTCTTCAACTTGGGTTGCAATAGCTCGCCTTTCTTTGCTTGTTACTTCGGATACGAGGCTTTGAATGTTGATTTAGTCTTTAGAACAAATTCACCAAATTCACTTAATTCAAAAGCAACAAGCTTACCAACCAACTGTCTCTTGACATCTTTGTTACTGATCTGAGCTCTTCAATGGCATGGGCCTTCACTTTGTAGGAGGGAGGAAAGGATCTAAGTATCTTAGCCACAATTTCATCCTCATCCAGAGAACCACCGACACATGTAATACTCATCACTATTGCATTTACTCTTTGCATAAAAGAAGTGATATTTTCATCTTCACCCATCTTCAAATTCTCATACTTTCCTTTCAAACTCTGTAGCTTAGCCATCTTCACCTGTGCATCTCCTTCATACAAAGTTTCTAGCTTTTTCCAAATCTCATGAGCTATTTTCAATCCTACCACATTTTCCATCTTTGAGTCTGTCAGAGCACTCACAAAAGCTTCAATAGACCTAATATTGTTTTCAGCATCTTTGATCTCATCAGTAGTGGAGGGACCATTCTGAGGAATAACATATGGATCTTTTGCAATATCCTAGTAGGCTTCACCAATAGACTTTATGTGACATTGCATCCTAACATTCCACAGTGAGTAGTTAGTTCCATCAAATCTTGGACTATCCTTCTTGAATGTTTCCATCTCGGATCACCTCAAGCTTTTTGACTTCTTCAAAGGAACATGCTCTAATACCAATTGTTGGAAAAACAAGTACAAACAACTGAGAGGGGGGTGAATCAATTGTCATAGAATAATAAAATTTTCAAACTTTACTTAACTTAGTCTCAGATTTGATGAATAATCAATTAACCATAAAAAATTAAAACATTAGAGAGACAAAGAACACCAATATTTTTATGTGGAAACCTTGTTAGAGGAAAAACCACAGTAGATGTTAGTCCACAAGATTATACCATGTTAAAAGTATAATGAAATCAATAAAGGGGAGTCCACATGCATTCAAACACACTACCTAGAGCTCATTGCTCAATTATAGAAAGGGCTCACTTCCCAAAAATACAAAATAGGATTAAAATCCAGAGTGTATGAACTAAAAAAATGGCTTCTACACAAGCCTGATTATAGTTCCAATTAAGCATAAAAAACTCCACAAACTACTTCATACTTCACTCGATCTTCTTCACACTCTACTTTGCAATCGAATGATATTCACACATACACACATAAAACAAAACCCAACACACGAAGAAAATTTTCCACACACTACACAAATGAAACAATCACTTTTATATATCCTCTACATGATATTTCATCAACAATGTAGTCAGCCAGAAAAATAAAACATATTTTCAATGTTTACCCAAATTTACAAATAAATTTTTAATACAAATCCACCAAGGTTAGCCACAACATAGTGGAGACCCAAATTAACAACTCCAACACAAAATAATTTCAATTAATTCCTCCTTGAAGATCCATAACATGCTACCACCAACATGTTGGCCAAGAACAAGAAAAACTGAACATATGCAAGAAAAAAATTGACCACAAGCACACCGATCAATGTGGATGTACCACAAAGATAGAGCACAATCTAGGAACACCCAAGAACACAAAGAAACAATAAATAAACATCCAAATCAACTAGAATTACCATAATTACACAAACTTCACTCAACAACATTGATAGAGACCACAAAAGTACTATTAGACCACAACATGACCAAATCTATACGTGGACCTCTGAAACTTCCAGTAGATGATCTAGATACACTCAAGAATAAACCCTTTAGTCCATAGTAGCTGATATTCAATGTAAAGAACAAGAAACCTCAATGACCTGCACAGTTCCACTAGGACCTTGGAACACTTTCTTTTACAATTTTCTCAATATCCTTGACATAAACAACATCGAATACACCAAATGCTAATAGTTTTGGCATCAATGACAAACACATATCAGAAACACATCTAGAACATCCAACAAGTTACTCTCTAGATTCTAATGACGATGTTCCTCTTGGCATCCTAATGAGAACTAGGGCACAAAAGAGAGAATTAGAAATAAGAAAAGGAAAAGCTAAAAAGTAGCCAACAGAAAAAGAAGTACCAAGCTCTAAGAAGTGGAAGGTTGACATTGTTCATCCTGTAGCCAAATAAAAACATGAAAGCCCTCCCAAAAAATCAAGATCAGTTGGGCTAGCCTTTGATATGCCTTCATAGGAAATCCATAAGCCTAGAGAAATATCATAGGGGGATACAAAATCTCCAATGGGGAAGTGAATGTTGAGGAAGATGACATATTTGAGAAAGTGACAAACATAACATTGGCAAATCTTGCTGATATTGTAGAACAAGTTGAGAATCAAGTGTATGAGGAAAACCAAGAGTTCCTATAGCAAGAGTTCTTACAACCTAAGCAAGAACAGGAACAAGAGGCCTTGCAACCAGAACTAGGAGAACAATTAGTACCCCTATAGCTGGATTTGAATGAACAACCCAAAT
>VDFB02204390.1:0-22191 GCA_007258455.2 Sequoia sempervirens | reverse complement strand
GTGTGGAGATTGATTTGAGTCAGCCTCTTCCTGACTCTATTGATCTGACAATGGGGTCTAGTTCTTGAACTCAATAGTTAGATTATGAAAATCTAAAGTTTAGATGCCATTTATGCCATGAGTATGGTCATCTTCAAAGGAGGTTTCCCCGTGCTCTTGGTGCGAGTAACTCAAATAATGGGATGAATCCTTCAAATTCAGGATCCAAAAAGGGCAAAGGGCCCATGCAAGGGGTGACTCCAGATAAAGAAGGATTTGTGCTTGTTAGGTATTGAAATGAAGGCCGAGGTCAAAAGAGGTATTTTTGGGAACGCCAAGAGGAGGGGTTGTTTAACAGGTTTGATGTGCTGGATGACCTAGTTCGTGAGGAGGGGATATCTCCTAACATGCATCTAGATGCTCCCCTTTTACTGCTCATAATCTTGAGCCTATGGTTGTTACGTCTTCGGTTCTTGGCCCTATGGAGGCTCATAGGGAAGTGAAGGATTCTTTTGTTCCTTCCCTTGAGGTTGGGCTTGGGGACCCTTCTGTTTTGGCTAGTACTTCCTTAGTCTTTGCAGCTATTGGTGCATGCCTTGCTAAAGGTTCCAGTTTATGAGAATCTCGCAAGAGTAAAGTTTCTACTTCTTCCCCTATTCTAGGTGTGCAACAAAAGCCTCTGAAAAAGAGTGCTCCTGATAAGTCCTAGAAGGTGGGTAGGAAGAAGGATTAGGAGAAAGTTAAGTTGGCTGGTGAAACGTTGGTTGAGTATGGGTCGGTGAAGACATTGGATTCTCACTTCTCTCACCCTTCGTGATGATTGTGTTGTCATGCAATGTGAGGGGTATGAATAACATCCCTAGACAGAAGGATATTTGGGACTTGGTTCATTCTCATTCTCTAGATTTGGTTTTCCTCCAGGAGATAGAGTTATCTGTGGATAATATGATGTAGAGTACATCTAAGATTTGGAATAGAGGTTTATGTTAGTACGTGGGTGTGCAGGGGAGCTTTGGAGGTCTTGCTTTCTTCTAGGATCCTCGGTGAATCTCTCTTGTTTAGTGGTTCTCTAATAGATTCTCCATTTCTTTTGTTGTGATTAGTTTGGAGACGAGGGAAAGAGTTTTCATTCCAACATTTATGCTCCGACGGATGTCCTTGGTAAGATTATTGTGGTCTCATATCAATTTTTTGAGATCATTGGATCCCTTCCTTCCCTGGATTATGGTAGGTGACTTAAATGCAATTTCCTCTCTTGAGGAGAAAAGGGGGGTGCCTCGTTTGGACCCCTCCACCGATCTTCTTAGGGAGAATTTGGCTCAACTTCAACTTGTGGATATCAAACCTTTGAATGACATATTTACTTGGAATAATAGGAGGCTAGGGGTTGAATCCATTTCTGAAAGATTAGACAGGTTTCTTGTATTCAATTTTTGGGTGGGTAACAAGTGGCTGTCAAGCTCTAAAATTTTAGATTGGCAGGTATCAGACCATTGGCTGATTAAATTCTCTGCCCATCTAGCTGGTGGTTCTAGGAAACAAACTTTTAAATTTTAGCTTATGTGGCTCAGGGAGGAGAGTCTTCTTGATCTGGTTACTAGATGGTGGATTGAAGGATGACCTGCTTTTGGTACAACTATGTACTCCTTTGTGAAGAGGCTTCACTATGTAAAGTATAAATTAAAATATTGGAATAAGTATCGGTTTGGAAATGCGTTTCAAAAGAAAAGGGATGCTCAAGAGAACTTGAATTCTATTATGAGGCAGGTTCAAGATCAGGGTCTTGATACAGATTTGAGTAGGTTAGAGGATAGTGTGGTTAAAGACCTCAAGGAATGGGAGCTTCGTGAGGAATTTTTTTGGAAACAAAATGCTCATGTTGACTAGCTTCAGGAAGGGGATAGGAATACTTCCTTCTTTCATAACTCGGTGAAGGCTCATAGACAGGGTAACATTATATCTTCTCTTTTCTCTCCTGAGGGTTCTATCCTTTCTTCCTCTTTGGAGATTTCTAGTGAGGCGGTCTGCTTTTTCTCTACTCTCTTTTCTGAGGATACCCCATTGGAAAGTGAGGGAGAAGCTACTATCTTGGTTTGTATTCCCCCTCTGGTGACTATGGATATGAATGCCTCTCTTCTTAAGCCCATTTCTTTGAAGGAGTTGGAGGATGTGGTGTTTCATTTGAAAAAAGGGAAGGCTCTTGGTCCAGATGGGTTTCTGGCAGAGTTCTTTCAGGAATTTTGGGAAGTGATCAACCTTGAACTGTTGGAAGTTGTGCATGATTCTTTAAGGAATAAGCAAATGATGAGGGCCATGAATTCCACGTTTCTTTCTCTTATCCCAAAACGTGAGGGTGTTTATTCTTTGGACCTTTTCCGACCAATAGCTTTGTGTAATGTAGTGTATAAAATCATTACAAAGCTAATTGTTGAGCATCTAAAGTCATGGCTAGATAAGCTGATCTTGGAGGAACAAGGGGATTTGTTGCGGGTAGAAAATTTTTGGATGGAGTAGTTATTGCGGCTGAGACTATTCACTCCATGGTCTCTTCTAAGGGAAAGGCTATGTTTATAAAGTTGGACATGGCTAAGGCTTATGACAGGGTTAAATGGAGCTTTTTGAACAAAATCCTAGGAGCCTTTGGGATCAGTAGTGAGTGGATTGATTGGGTCATGTGCTGTGTGACAACACACTCCTTATCTGTTCTCATAAATGGAGAGTCCTCTGATCTGTTTGGTGCTTCTAGAGGTCTTCGATAGGGGGATCCCTTATCCTTATATTTGTTCATCTTGATGGTTGAAGGCTTGGGGAGGTTCATTCATTCTCGGGTTATGGATGGGATCATTCAAAGATGGAAATTGGGCAACTCTTTCCCTCCTCAAACTCATCTTTAGTTTGTGGACGATCCAACTTTGATGGGTGCTGCTAAGGTGGCTGGAGAATTTTATTTTCAACAGACTTTGGACTATTACTTGGCTGCCTCAAGTCAAAGCATTAATGAAGGTAAGATTTGCATCTATTCTTTTAATACCCCCATGCTTATCCAACAACGTATTGTTAGGATCTTAAGGTTTCAGGTGGGGAAGCTTCCCTTTATCTATCTTGGTATCCCTTTGGATGTGCCCCCACATCCCTGGCATTTTTGGCAAGATGTGATTGATAAATTTTGAGGTCCAGTTTGTCATTGGACCTACAGATGGATTTCTATCGCTGGTAGAGTTACTTTGTTCACGTCTGTGGTGCAAGCCCTACCTATATATAGGTGATTTTTGATGACTGCTCCCTCAAGCTTCATTAAAGAGTTTGGGTGGCTATGTAGGCACTTTCTTTGGTCAAGTACTCTCCTTTCAAGGAAGTGGAGCTTAATTAAGTGAGAAGCTGTTTGTCGGCCAAAGCAGGATGGTGGTCTGGGATTGTGTAGGGTGGATTAGAATGGGAAAACTTTGGTTGCTAAGCTATACTAGAGATGGTGTACACACCGACATCAGTCTTGGGATAGGATCCTTACCTTCAAGTACCTTGGGGAGGTGGATGGCACTGAGGTTCCTCAATTTAGTCTTTTGGGGAAAGGCCCTATGATCTGGGATACTCTCAGGAGGGGAGCCATGTTGGTTAAGCAAGGCCTATTTTGGATATCTAACAGAGGTTCTGATGCTCTTTTTTGGCAGGACTCTTGGGATGGCTTCCTGTCTATTCTCTCCTCACATCTTGACTTGAGGGATTTATGTAGGATTTTTGTTCAGGTGGGTTGGAGCAGAGTGATGGATTTCAAATCCCCTGAGGCTTTGGGGCATACTATTGTTTACTAGTGGAAGGATATGCAAGAGTGGCCTCTGGGTGGATCATTGGAGGATAGGAGGGAGTTGGCCTCCATTTTGGATGACATAATCTGTTGTTCTCTTTTGGAGTGGGATGTGTTGGCTTGGGGTTCAGATCCTAAAGGGAAGTACATTGTAGCTTCCAGGTATTGTGTTTTGGCTAGACAAGTTTTCTTTAGCAAATGTTGAGGTTCCTTGGTGGAAATATATTTGGAATAAGTTCTCTTGGCCAAAATGTAATTTATTTTCTTGGTTGGTGGTGTATGGTAGGTTCTTGACTTTGGATAACCTCTGTAAGCGGGGCTTCCAAGGTCCCTCATTATTTTTCCTATGCCTAAAAGAGGGTGAGACTATTTCTCATATTTTCTTTTAGTGCCCTTTTGCTAGGACTATTTGGAATTTTTTGGTGGGGGGCCTAGAATTTGTAGTGCAGGAATCCTTCTTCTCTTGATGAGTTTTGGCAGAACAATGGGCCCCTTCTGGTGAAGACTTCATTTTTGCACACAACATGGCCTATTGGTCCTAGTCTGATTATCTAGCACATTTGGTTGGAGCGCAACTTTAGGATCTTTCTGGATAAGAAGTTGTTGGTGGGTCAAGTTTGGGCTCACATTCTTGGGGCTTTGCAGGAGACTTTGTATGTTAAATGTGATATGTCTGTCCCCGTGGACCCTAGAGATATTGGATTGATTCATAATTTGGGGATTTTTGTTAGTGGTACTGGAAGGCCCAAGATTGGGCAGCGCAGGTGTTCTAGAGGGAACGTCTTTAGGGGAGGGCATTGGATGCTTCCTCCCTCTGGAGCCTTGAAATAAACACTGATGGTTCTGCAAGGGGTAATCCTGGGAACGCTGGCGTTGGCGGGGTGGGAAGAGATAGCTTCAGGGTGGTTGTGTTCTTCTTTTTGGAGTATAGGGGGAAACACTCTAATAACCCTATGTAGGCCTTGGAAATTCTTTTTTCTTTGAAGAAGGTATATGCCCTCAACTGGAAAAGGATTATCTATAAGTCAGATTCGCAGGTGGTGGTTGACTTGGTAAATAGATGACAATTTGATGATGTTAGTTGAAAGCTTGCAATGGTGGCTAAGCAAATCACCATTCTTGGAGAATTACTGGATTCTATCACCTTCTCTCATATCCCTCGGGAATAGAATAAGATGGTTGATGGGTTAGCCAAATGGGATTTTGAGAAGCATGGGATGTGGTTGGTGGACGATTGGGACAGTTTATTGGGGGATCTTGCCTAGGATTTAGAGGGATGGGTTATAGAGGATATGAGATGTTGCTTGAACACTTGTTGATTTCTTGTATGATTTTCCTTGACCCTTTTGGGTTTCTTAATACTTTATGCTTTGTACTGCTCTAGTTGATTAATAAAGTTTTTACCCTCTTTTATAAAATAATAATAATAATAATAATAATTACCATAACACCAACACTTAATAAAAATTATTAAAATTATATAATAATTCATTTTTAATATTGAAATAAAATTACTTGTCAATTTGATAGAAATTAAATCTACTTACAAATTAATAATAATCATAACACCAACATTTAATTAAAAACTAAAATGATATAATTATAAGTAATTTTTAATACTAAATATAAAAGGGTTACAACCCTTTAAAATATCAATTTTACCATATATATAAAAAAATGTTGAAATATAAATTAAAATAATAGTATTCAATTTGATAATTAAAGAAGTAATGATCTAAATATATGCTCTTAAATTTATAAATGATGACAACTTTTTATTTCTCTCAAATTTTATTTTATTTTTATCTATGTAGAGTTGAGTATGAAAATCTAGGATAAGTGTGTGATCATGGATCTAGGTCACATACTATGGACTTATACTATGAAATAGGAAATAATTTTTTCTTTCATTCACTTTAATTTTTTCTATTTTTTATGTCTTAAAACTAATGATATGTATGAATACATAGGTGGGATTGTTGACATGTCACAAAAATGGGATTGTTGGCATGCCACAAAAATACATGTTATCCTAAGTGTACAAATAGAAATGTGTGTAAAAAATTCAAAACATAACTCTTTAATCTAACATGCATTCGTAGAAATCTTGTATAGATTTAGATTAATTTAGTATTCTAGTGAAAGTTTATATTGTGAATCATATGTATATATAGCTCTCACATTTTATAACCAATAAAAAAAATTAAAATGCAAATTCTAAATAAAAATAAATAAAAATATTATTATAAAATTGAAAATAAATATTAAATTAAGAAAAAAACTAATATTTGATTTTATCCACTTAAAAAAATCTTATCTAAAATTGATTTAATTTAATATTTAATTATTATTGCTTTTTAATATTTTATTAATTAATAAATATTTTTATGCCTAAATATTTTAAATATTAATCATATCATAAAATTTTAAAATTTGATAATGAAAGAGTTATTGTATTGCTTATTGCTACTATTTATTGTTTACCTACCCTAAATATATCCAAAAAGTTAAAAATTACAAAAATATCCCCTCTCATACTTAGAATATTTTTCTTTTCAATTATAAACATCTTTCAAAAATAACTAACCTAAAAAAGTAAACTAAAAATAAACAAGATAATTAAGAATTTTTTATTTAAAATATAATTAATAGTAAATCTAAAAGATTTTTATAAACATCACCATTGGAAAATTAATAAACTAGCTAAGCTTAGGAATTTGGATTCTAAAAAAAGTTTGAAATAATATTTAATAATAAATTTACAATTTTTTTATAAACATCAACAATGGATAATCATGCACAAAATTAAGTACCATTTGTTGCGTAAGGGCATAAAGCAGACCATCATGGAAAAAATAGGCCCTAAGGGCAAAATTTAGAAAAAATCAGAGTTAGGCAACTTGACGAAAATTTGAATAAGTTATCTATATTATTTTAAAATATGTAAGAATAGAATCTATATAAAATTGAATGTAGTTTCTAAACTACTAGGTTTACTTTAAAAAAAAAACTATTTGGTGAAAATTTGAAATTTCAATGCAATAGTACTTAAATTTCAGGGAAAAAATAAGAAGTACAGGTGTCTGTCTAACCACCCTTACCACAATAAAATGATAATATGTTTTTAAAATATTTTAGATATAAGTAGAGGAATCATGTCCGATGTGATACATATTTTTGTAATTTTTTCCAAGTAAATAATTAATTATGAATTTTTTATTACACTTTTAAAAATATAAAAACTCGTGATGTTTGCCCAATCTTAATTTGCAAAAAATTCATTAAATTCACTTTTCCTTTTGAATCTTATATTATGTGAAGCATAGAATGTGACACATGTTTTGGATTTAAAAAATATGATACCATTTCAAAGGTATAGATTTTTTTCAATCAGCCTATCAATTAAGACTTTAATCGTAATTCAAATAGAAAATGAATAATAATTAGTTACTAAATTTTAAAAGAAAGCAATGGTACATGGAAAGCTGATAATCTCCTTTAAAAACCCTTTTCGCTTATCACTTTAAGTTAAAAAAAGTCACTAGCCACATACCTTAATTACATTGCCACTTTGGCCCATCATGATCCTACACATACCGTAAATAAAGTCTTGTATTTAGGTTAGTTCATTACTATGGGACCTAGGGATTTCATTTACATGTTGCTACTTTTAGGTCTTAGGGAAGGAATCTTTCAAGAAGGTGTTAGCTGTCATTAGATCTTTATCTTATCTTTTGACTTGTAACACATGTGTCCTAGGTAGTTGTTGTAAGTTGTCACATGTCATAGGATTAAGACACATGTCATAATCCTATTTAATCTTGTGTCTCACCTTGGCTATATATCCAGATGGCCTCATATGTAAATCATACAACTATTGGAGTGAATTCCATTGCAATCTTGAGCATTGCATATCGATCTCTCTTGTGCTTTCATGAAGTGCCTAGATCTTGCGTGGCTATAATCTTCAACCAATCTTGCATGGTGTATATATATTCTATACCAACTCTTACATGGTATTAAAGCTTGTGGGATTGCTTCTTGTTAGTCTTTATTGAGATATCTTCATAAATCTTGAAAAGTTGAGTATGCTCTTCTCTTACATCGAATGATGATTTGGAGAATCATAAAAGCTTAAAAGAAATACCATATTTGAGAGTTTCCTCTTTGTGGATTTCTATTTTAGGTTCAAATCATAGCTTTTTGGTACAAATCTAATCTCACCATTGATATCAAAGGGTTCAATAAAGTCAATTTCCTTTTGTTTTATTCAAATTAGACATACCAAGCCAAATCTATGAGGGTTTGAAGTTGAAGTGTGGTTGTCAGATCCATAAGGTAGCTATAATTTTTGAGCACTTTGGGTCAAAACCGACCCTACCATCACATCCAAAAGGGCCAAAATCCCTAAGATCGATTATCAAATCATCAAATTTGGAGAAGTTTTCCACTGAGACAAAATAATTTCCTAAGGACCCATATGACCCCCCAGGTCATTATCATTGTGTCAGGGTATGATTTTGTACAAAAAATGTTATTATTTTTTATGAAATAATTCTCAAAAATTTGTTTAATAAATTTCACAAATTTTCAAAGGTTTTCAAAAAAACATTCATTTGAAATTTTTATTTTTTAAAATATTAAAAAAAAGGTGTAGTTCTACGTCAGGTATCGTAGACCCACATAATACCTTGAAGATACATGGGGCCAATTTTCACCATGTGGCATGGGAAATGGCCCCACCACAAACCACCCACAGTCAGTAAAAACTACTGACAATTTTTTTAAATAAAAACCAACGTTTAAAATTTCAACTGGCATTCAACAAGCAAGTGGGAAAAATAAATAAAACAAATAGTTAAATAAAGCAGATCACTGAAGATTCTAAGAATATTCCACCATGATTCCTCCTCAAAAATAGAGTATTCATCAAAATATTCCAACATTTAGCATATTCTGGTAACAAAAGAATATTCTGATAGAGACTAACAGTGATGTGACAGCCAAGAGGCCATCAATTTTAAGCTTGTTGATCACTGAAATCAGTGCCACGTCAGTAGGTTTATGAAAACTTTTTTCCCCCTCACGAATACAATTTTGGTTTTGAAGGAAACACTTTGAAGCCTCATAACTTGCTCATACAACCTGCTTTTGATTTGGGGTAGAATTTGTGCTCTTCATAGTGTTGTAATCATTTTCTGATTTTGGTGCTTCAATTTTCCATAAATTGCATATTCTCACAAGTGTTGTTGAGTCGTCCTCATTTTAGAACTTTAGGAGATTCATTCTTACTTCTACGGTAACATTTTTGAGTGAATTTTTCTTAAAGTGCATAAATTTTTGTGTAATTTATAGTGGTGTGATTAGATTGATTTCATCTATTGTAAAAAAATTACTTCAAGAGCTTGTGGCTGAATTTGACAATATATAAGCACTAAGATCAAGTCCACTTTGCTATTGTTGGCAAGTGGCACCTATAATCGCACTACTTATAAAGTGTCACAAATCTTATTTTCTTGGAGGGTTTCTTGATTGAGTGAATTTGGGGTGGGGGAACCTTCCAATTGCTAATTGCTTTCTTTCACTTGGTTTGTGTTCTTGAAATGGGGAAATCTCAAATCTAACTCCTAGCTCCACATAATTATGTTACATGGAGAAAATTAGTATAGAACTATCTCATGATGAAAAGTCTAATAGGTTGTATAAAGGAAAACATTCCTCAACCTACTGATGCTAAAAAATCAACTAAATGAGAGATTGATTGTGAGAAAAAAATTGGATTCATATATTCATTAGTCTCATTTGATTTACTATTTCATGTTGATATGCAAAACACCTAAAGAGGCTTGGGCGACTTTTGAATTTAATTGTATGGTAAAATAGATAAGTTTAGTGGATATCAGATTGATAATGATTTAATGAATCTTGATCCTAATTTTTTTGAACACATCCATGACTATATCTCCAAACTTAAGCAACTAAGAACAAAATTGAAAGATTGCAACATTGATAAAGAGGATTTACAATTGATTCTAAATGTGTTATGCAATCTTGGTCATGAGTATTTAGTGTTTGTTTTTGGCTTTCATACCCATTATTTTTTTATAGGAGCATCATATGTTGATCCTAAGTTTGATGAATTTACAAATATCCTAATCCAAGAGGAACCTAAGTTAATGAACATGGTTCTAATCAAGTCTTCCAAGTCACAAGCATCATTTGCTAGTGAGTTTAAGGTATACAAAGAATCAAGGAATCATGATAAGAAGAAAAAGAAGAAAAAGAAGAAAAAGAATGAGCCACATAAAGAATTAGAATCCTCACACTCTAAAGTGGAATCATCTAAGAGGGATAAGCCTACATGTGCATATTGCAAGAAATCAAGACATGATGAACATCAATGTTATTCAAAACAAATTGATGAGTTAAAACATCTTAAGAAGCATAAAGTCAATGAGTCTTCATCATCAAAGGGTCCATCTTCTTCTTCATCATCAAATTCCAATAAACATTTGAGGGGCAAGAACTTGTTGCAATTGCAGATTCTGAGTCAAAGAGGATGATACTTGATTTAGGATCCTCACATCACATGGCTTCATTAGAGAGTATGTTCTCTTCATTTGAGACTTGTTCATCATTTCCCATCTTGATGGAAAACAACACATATATGAATATTTGTTGGAAGGGATCCATTGAAATGGATGACAAAGCATTCAATGATGTTATTTATGTGCCTTCATTTTCAACCAATATCCTTTCTATCTTTTAAATCACACATGGTGGAGAAGGAAAGAGTGTTGAGTTCACACCAGATTCTATCATAATCCCATATTTGCATAGTAGAGATATATTTTCAGAATTGGGGAGGTTGATCACCAATCAAGATTGCATCTACACCTTCTCAAATTTTTCTCCTAATTATTTGATAAATGTTCACATTGGGGCATCTAGTATGGAAACTTTTGAGGAGATTCAGTATGGTCATTTGAATCTTGTTATTGTTTCATCTAATGAGGATATTGTGATAGGTTCTGATATTCCATCTCCTTCATCTACTATTGTACCTGAGGATGCTTGTGATTCCATAGTTTTGGTTCCTTGTGATTAAGTGTAGTAGGGCATTGATCATTTTCTAGAGATGGCTACATGGGATGAGTACTTGAAAAACATTACTGGTTTTTTTTGTGAGTCCTGCATTTCAGATTTGGGAGACATCCTTGATAGCACTCATCTTCTCTTTGATGGAGATGGTCTTTCTTCAGTTGTTGCGAGGGAGCACTCTGACCCTCTTGTTCATTCTCTACATGATCATCCTTTTCAGTTTGACATGAGTGTGGATTCTTTTGGAAATCATTAGGAGGAGGCTTCTTTGTCTTTAGAGGAGTTATCTTTGTCTTTGGATGTGTTGTACAACTATTTCTAGGAGATTCTAGATTGTCTTCTTCTACAGTGTGGCCTAAAACACCTGTTTAGAGTGTGAAAACTTTTAGCATCAACATGGAGACACTTGAGAATTCTTAAGAGGCATCACACATCATCCTTCTTCCCACATATTCCTTTTAGAAATGGGAATACATCATGGATACCATCTTGGTTTTGTTTCTTCCTAAGTGGAGGAATGTTTTTTGACGCTTTTGGACCAATTCAATGTCGAGCTTCTACCATCATTGTTGGAGACTCAACATTGAAGGGGGTCTACATCATATCTCTTCTTCTTCTCTCTTATGAGAGGGAATTTTTACTCACATGGGGTTTTATCCTTCTCATGTTTTATTAAGAGCATTTTTTGTTTTCAACTCTCTTTTGCGGAGGATTTTTGTCCCATTGGGTTTTCTCCTTTTCTCCATTTGTGAGAGATTACATTTGCATTGTACATGGGTACCTATTATGGCCTCATGGTTGGGACCCATCTTTGTGTCATTTTTATAATAATATGCTACTCCCTAAGTTACACTTAAGGGGGGGGTATTGGTGTAAAATTAGTCTTGTACCTAGTTAATTTATTCCTAGGGGACTTATTTACATGTTAGATTTACTTAGGTACTAGGAAGAAATCTTTCTAGAAGGTGTTAGTTATCATTAGATCATATCTTATCTTTTGACTTGTAACACATGGGTATGTCTCAGATCATGATGGGCCAAAAAGTGGCAATATTATGGGTATTTGTAGGGTATGTGGCTAACGACATTTTTTTTACCCAAAATTGATGAAATAGAAAGGGTTTTTTAGAGGAGACTTAGCTTTCCACCAATATAAATTATTCTTTACTTTGAATTTAATAAGTAATTATTATTCATTTTCTATTAGAATTATGACTAAATTCCGACATTTAGGCTGATTGAAAACATCTATAACTTTCAAACGGTATCACATTTTTGAATCCAAAACATACTACATTCTATACTTCACATACTATAGGATTAAAAAAAATAAAAAATAAATTTCATGAAGTTTTGACCAAGTAGGTATCGACATACATGAAGCTTTTTATTTTTAAAAGTTGTAATAAAAAATTCATAATTAATTATTTACTTGGAAAAAATTACAAAAAAATATGCATCACATCGGGACATGAGTCCTATACTTATATCTAAAATATTATAAAAAAATATTATCATTTTATTATGGTTAGGGTGGTCAGACAAACACCTATTTCTTATTTTTTCCCTAAAATTTAAGTACTACTACATTGAAATTTCAAATTTTCACCAAATAGATTTTATTTATTTTTAAATAACCTAGTAGTTTAGAAACTACATTCAATTTTCTACAGATTCTATTCTTTCATATTTTTGAAATAATATAGATAACTTATTCAAATTTTTACATCAAGTTGCCTAACACCCATTTTTCTAAGATTTTGCCACTCTTAAGGGCCTATTTTTCCATGATGATCCTGCACATACCCACATGTGTCCTAGGTAGTTGTGATAAGTTGTCACATGTCATAAGATTAAGATACTTGTAATAATTTTGTTTAATCTTGTGTCTCACCTTGACTATATAACCAGGTGGCCTCATATGTAAATCATACAACTATTAGAGTGAATTCCATTAAAATCTTGAGCAATGCATATTGATCACTCTTGTGCTTTCATGAGGTTCCTAGATCTTGGGTGGCTATAATCTTCAACCAATCTTGCATGGTGTAGTATTATTCTATACCAACTCTTACACCATTAGGATCAATAGCTCATCTATTTTGAAGTGCTAAGATACTATCCCTGACACTTTATTCACTATATATTGTTAGATGACTATAATCCATTATACATATTCGCATAATGAATTGAAAGTATTTTCACTATTAATTTAGCAATAATTTGGTATTAAGATAGTGGACTGAAGAAATGGAAATGTAGGAGGAGTGGTGTAGAAGCCTCAAATGATGCATGGGGAATTTATGTAGGGAAGCCACCAAGGTATTCATGCAAGAAAATTATTTTATGAACCATGAAGCTTTGCTTCCTTGTCTACAATAGCTTAACAAATGTCATGATTTCATACATTCTAAATTTATCCTCATTGAAGCTCATAAGGATCGACCCCCTAGGGATATTCGGTAGCTATGTGGGTTCTTCAATACCTTTGATTCTCTGTAGAGGAAGATCATCTAGATAATAAAGAATGCAATGAAGGTGAAAGAATTAGTAGAGGCATTGTATTTGAGATAATGTTTATTTATTAATGTATTTAGAAGTTTTAGTGTGTATTTAGAAGTCTAAGTGTTGTAGGTAATATTTATCCAAATCTTACAGTGGAATACTCCTCTTCCAGATTTTTCTTTTTTGAGACTTATCTTAGTTTTTTTAAAAGATATTCTAGAGATTTCTATGAATTGTATTTGTTGTATATGTGAGGTCTGCAAGTGCACAGGGTGCTGAAAAAAAGTATGTTCACTATGCATGCAGTAGAGGCAGAGAGAGAAGAGAGTGTGTAGTGAAGATGTATGAGACACTACATAAAGTGAAAAAAGAGTAGAGCAGCAAGATAGAATAGTGATTTTTCTATGTGCAGAGGAGAGTGCAGAGCAGAGGGTGTGTGTTGCTGAGAGTGCAACTTCAACAACATAAAGTAAGTTGCAGTAAGTGCAACAATTTATTGTATGTATTGATGCATCTCAGGTTTTGTAGAACCAAGTCTATGCATATTTGAGATTGTTCTTATTATACTGAGTTGTGGCCCAAAACAAGGGATTGCAATCTCCTTGAGGTTGTGGCTTCTAAATTAGGGTGTTGTTGCATCCTTGGGTTGTAGCCCGAAAAACACTATAATAGAGATTTGGATTATGACCCTAGATTTGAGCAGTAGACTCAAGCAAGCTTTGTCACTGTGGTTTTTCCCATATCGGGTTTTCCACATATATTTGGTGTTATGTGATGTTTTTGTGTGCATGAATATTTCTATATCACATGATTAATATCTGCACAAAAGGTTTTAAGAGCTAAATTTTTTAATATCTACTGATTCACACCCCCTCTCAGTAGATCATTTTGTTCCAACAATTGGTATCAGAGCCCTAGGTTCCCTAGGAGAAGCTTAATTAGCTTGGGTAGATCTTGGTAGAGTGAACAAAATGGTTAGTCAGGAAAGTTTACTTGCATATCATGATGGACCTATCTTTGATGGATCAAGATATATTTTTTGGAGCTCATTAATGGAAGGATATTTGGGATCCATAGTATTTGATTGTTGGATGATAGTTGTAAATGGATATACAGGTTCTATTGCACCTCCATTAACTAAATTTGAAAAGAAGGCATATGAGGATAATGCTACAACAAGAGATATAATTCCTCATGGAATTTAAAGCTCTGCATTGGTTAAATTCATGCATTGTCAAACAACACATGAAGTCTAGAACAAGTTGAAGAGAATGTATGAAGAGAATGCCGGTAAAGAAGAAATGAAGGAATTGACTCAGAAATACGAAAGTGAATTTGAAAATATGAGTACAAGTGAAGCTACAACAAGAGGTGATGAAGAAGAAACATCTACCTCTGGATCACAAGAGCCCAGTGAAGAGCAAGCTAATTCCTTCAGAAGATCAAGAAATGGCTTCAAGAAACATAGAGGTAATCACAATAATTTTGTTTCTAAATTTTTTTATGATGAAGTAAATGATTCTGATAAGGAAAATGACAACAAAAATAATCTGCACACAAATGAAGAATGTGGATCATCTAATGTAAGTAGTAGATCAGTGATGAAAATGGAAGTTTCAATCGGTTTGACCCATTTCCGCGACCTCTAATGAAGAGATTGAGAGGTTTGATAAAGATGAAGAAGTTGAAACCTTTGGTAAAGAAGAAGAAGAAGTGGACCTTGAAAGTAAACTAATTTGTGTTCTAAATGAGATTAAAATTTTGAAGAAGGAGAATGAAGAATAAAAATTTCATGCACAAACAGAGATAGGTAGACTAACTAAAAGCCTTGAAGATTCTAACCAATTGATAGTTAGTTTGAAAACACAAGTTGAGGAAACTAAAAGGATGGAAGATGTAGTTCAGACTGAACTACAGTCTAAATCAAAAGAGTGCATGAAGTTGAAAGAAGTAGAGGCCTTGAGAAAATATTCAGAAATTGCTAAAGAGAAGATTGAAAAAGGCCTGAAGTTGAAAGGTGGCTCTGAAATACTTGATGAATTAGTGAAATCACAAAATCCATCAAAACACAAAGAAAAATCTGGCCTTTGGTTTGAGAAAGGAACAAGTTTCTCTACCAATACTTCTACAAACTTGTATTACAGATTTAGAGCAGAAGAAATATGTTGCACAAAGAATGAGAAAGCCTACACGAGTTGTTCCAAAGAAAATACCTTTGCAAATGGAAAATTAGATAAAGGAAACACTAGTAAGATGAAGAAACTAGATATGAATACTGTCGTCAAGTTGAAGGAGATTGCAACAGATAAGAAGATGGAGAAATCAGTCTCAGGGCATCAAAGAAAAAAGAAAACATTATTGGAGCTGATTCAGGAGGATTCACTAGGATGAGATATATGAAGAAGGAAAATCAAAGAAGACCTCCTCATCCTATTCAGAGGAACGCTATGACCTGGTACTCATCATGTTTTTATGGATATTGTTATGTCTATAATTAGTTTGGTCATAAGGCTAGTAAGTGTAGAGTTGCACCTAGAAGGAGCAAAAAATATGTAAATAGAAATTCATTTTCTCCTATAAGGAATATGCATGTAGTATGCTACAAGTGTGAAAACTTTGGTCACATAGCTAAAGAATGCATATTAGATCTTGTGAGACGAACAGTATAGAGAAAGAGGAAGAATACAAGGAAAGATACATCTTCCAGAGTGAACAATGGTTCACATGCTATTGAAAAGAAGGCTAATATATCAAAAAAGAAGCACAAGATGGTTTGAGAGAGAAAGACTGGCAGGCAACACTCCATTAGGCTGCTTTTGCCTCACATCACTAATTTTTAGTGATAGGGCATGAGTCCAGGGGGAGCTAAATTGGTGTTTCATTCATCCCTAAAATGAAGAAGGAGAGATCAAGTCAAGTAAAATATGTTTTACAAATTTATAACGACTTGATGGTTGCAGATTTATGGTCACATTCTTACACCTTGAAATGCATGTCAAGGTGTAAGAAAATTAGCAGATGGTGGAGAGTTTTCTGCAGAAATTGATATCAACCATTGGTATCAGTTATTGAAGAAAAGGTGGTGTAGATGCTTTGTCAAGAGAAATGCTTCTTTCCTACAAAAGGAAGAGTTATGGCTAAGAGGAAACTGTTATGTGTATATTGTTTTCAAATTGGTATCAGACCATTATAAATTTGTTCAGAATAGTCTAGTTGGTACAAAGCCCAAAAGGAAGCAAATGGTCAAATTTGTTGAGAACAAAATGTTGCATGATCTCAGGGGGAATTTTTTTAGTCAGCAGATGAATTGTTTGATTAGTTTAGCTAGTACAGATGAAATGCAAAACTTGGAATAAAGAAAATGCATGAGTAGACCAACAAAAGAGTATGGAGCAAGCTTTAAGGGGGAGCTGCTATAGGTATCAAATCAATGTTATGCTTGATACAATGTAGTCCAGGATATCAATTTGTACATAGCATAAAGTGAACACATTAACAATTGGTATCAGAATGATAATCGGTATTAGGACATGATATTATCAATTGGTGTCAAGTATATGATTCAATTGGCATAGAGCATGAATCAAAATATCTATAATTGATATCAGACCTGATTGGCACTGAGTATGTAATGGCACTTCAACTGTCATAAAATATATTTTTTGGTATAGAGAAGTTGAAGCATATGGTATTGCCATTGTAGTAAAAAGGTCGAATACAACAATTATTACAATAAAAAAACTCAATTGGTATCAGTTAAAGGGGGAGCTAAGTCCCTTTTCTGTACTAAGAAGTGAAGGCTATAGTAGTATGGTGACCTGAGATAATGAAGAGGATAAAGGATGAGCAAAGGAGAAGGAATGTCCGAGGATTTTAGAATACAGCTAGACCCTTTACACTGCTTGTCAATGCAGAAGAATACTTTCAAGAGGGATGATCCCTTTGCCATTGATGTCAAAGGGGGAGAAAGTATACAAGTGATAAAAAAGGAGCATTGGAGAAAGCAACAATAGAAGGAGAAAGTAAAGATAATATGTATGTACAAATGTTAAATTTGTTAATTGGTATCATTGAGCATTTAAGTTTTTCCATCAATGACAAAGGGGGAGATTGTTGGAATATGTTGTCATTGATGTCAAAAGGGGATCAAAGGATAAGTGTGTTGATCCTATGTTGAGTGCATATAGTTGTCATTGATGTCAAAAGGGAAAATTAGGCAAAGGAGTTTGTTGGCAGGATGACAAAAGCTGGATGAGAAAGTAGTGGTCCTCATGGTGAATTGAGTGGTAGATTTGTGATGGGTTTTTTGAGAGCTTTCCAAAAAGGTATTGTGTAGGTTGTGATTTCAATGGGGATGTCTTCATTCATTGGTTCATGCTCTTAGTCTAAGGCCAAAGTTGTAAGGAGTCACAAAGTTCAAATTTTTCCTAACCTATGTCACGAGGTTCTCAAGTTTTGAAACCTTCTGACTTAGTGATCTCCTTGTTGTCAACAAAAGTGAATGGAATCGCAGGGTTCTAAATTTTACTAACCTATGTTGTAGGGTTCTCAAGTTTTGAAACCTTCTGATTTAGCGACTAAGAGATGGAGGGATAAGGAGTAAGGAATCACTCCATGTGGGACACAGCCATAATGACAGTGTAGACATGAGGATGACAAATGGAGTGTGGACCCCAGGTGGTGTATGGAAGCCTTTGTCAGAACTTCATAACCTTCGATAAGAGTTTCTAAGATTCATGTTTTTAGTGACTATTTTTGGAGAAAGTCTCACCAACTTTTCTCAATGAGCAAAGCAACAAAGGAAATATATCAGGGAGACCAAGTATATCAGAAAGGAATTTTATTCTCTCAGTGATAGTACATGTCAACCCAATGGTAATATGGAATGACCACTATTTCTTAGAAAGACACTGGGTGATGATTAAAAGGATTTTTAATGGTCCATACCACTCTAATATTGGTGACATAGGTTGGTGCAAGCGACGTGGTGATAGATGGTTGATCTATTTGGAAATTCACATCCTTGTTGTGAATGGCATTTGGTGTGACTGGGTGGTATTGCTAGGACCTTGAAGCATGTATCAGCATCAGAGCGATGGGTGAGTGTATGTGCCTCATTGATGTGACTTTGGTGTGTTGGAAGGACATTGATGGATGCCCCTCTGAGGGAATGATAAGGTGAGAAGCTAGTGGGATGCCATTGTGACGAAGGTTGACAGGTGGTAGAGAACGATTACTTGGTGTGATAATTCGCATCTCTATTGAAAATTAGGTGGTGATGAAATGGATGACATGTAGGTTGAGGGTCCGATCAGATAACATTACAAGCGTATAGGTGTGACCTGCTTATTTTGGAGAGAGTTGGTAAAGTGTCCTAGCGACAAAGCGATATGATAGATCGAAAGTGGAGATCAAGTGGTAATAATCGAATGGTGATAAGTGATTGGCATGAGATGAGAATCAATGGTGATAGTCAAACTAAAGCTAATTGAATGGTGGTGATTTAAAGGTGCCGAGATGAACAAAGGATCTTGGCACGAGAGGAAAGATCCATGACTAGTATTCAAAATTGAATATCTACAATGGTCTAGTCCGTGTGAATAGGGGTTTGTGTCTAATAACTGATATAGAGAAAATAATTAATTGGTCTTGCTGCACAATGCAACCAATTGAATGAAGATCTTATCTTCAAGGTGGTGGAATAGATTACAGAGGTGATCGAGATTGAATTAAATCAATTGAACAAGAGAACACATTTAATACATATCTGATTCTAGGGTTTCACGGGTTGCTATTCTTAGCAAACCTTCTGAGATAGAATTTGATGTTGTGAGGCTTGATGCATAGGTATAGTGTAGAGAAATATATGTTGTAAACCCTAATAGGTGATTGAGATCAAATCAAATTGGATGAATAGAAGAATGTATTAAATACATAGCAAATTGTGAGAATTTCCACAGAGCTATTTTGGAAAAATTCTCTATACATAATTAAATATGGAATCAGCTCGATGTAGCGAAGATGTCTAATAGATTCTATCTGATGAGCTGGATGATGGTGCAAGGCTCAAGATGGTCTAATAGCTTATTGGTAAAAGCTAGAAAGAAGGAGAAACCCTAACTGATGAGCAACCAGATTGGATAATCTAGATGGTGATGTGAATCTCAAGATAGAGATTGCAGGTCGATGGAGTTAATAAAAAAGGAATACAATCTGAGAATTTCTTAATGATTTGTATTTGTTGTATGTGTGAGGTCTACAAGTGCATAGGGTGCTAAAAAAAATTATGTTCATTGTGCGTGGAGTAGAGGCAGAGAGAGAAGAGAGTGTATGGTGCAGATGTATGAGACACTACAGAAAGTGAAAGAAGAGCAAAGCAACAAGACATAAAAGTGTAGAGTAGAGGGTGTGTGTTGTTGAGAGTGCAGCTTCAACAACATAAAGTAAGTTGTAGTAAGTGCAACAATGTATTGTATGTATTGATGCATCTCAAGTTTTGTAGAACCAAGTCTATGCATATTTGAGATTGTTCTTATTATAGCGAGTTGTGGCTCAAAATAGGGGATTGTAGTCTCCTTGAGGTTGTGGCTTGTAAATTAGGGTGTTGTTGCATCCTTGGGTTGTAGCCCTAAAACCACTGTAATATAGATTGGATTGTGACCCTGGATTTGAGTAGTAGACTCAAGCAAGCTTTGTCACCGTGGTTTTTCTAATATCAGGTTTTCCACGTATATCTGGTGTTATGTGATGTTTTTGTGTGAATGCATATTTCTATATCACATGATTAATATCTACACATTAAGGGTTAAAGAAAGTATAGTCTGGATAAAAGGTTTTAAGAGATAAATTTTTTAATATCTACTGATTCACCCCCCTCTTAGTAGTTCATTGTGTTCCAATAGAAGATTGGGATACAAGAGATAAAAGTGTAGCACAATTGATCAATCTTACACTTTTAGATGAAGTTTTTCCAAAGGTTCGCAATGAGAGAAGTTGAGTCAAAGTATTAGATATTTTGAAAAAAACATATGAAAATTCAGGTGATGTATGGATTATAACTCTTACCACATAATTATACAACATGAAATTATCAAGTTCACAAGAGCTAGTCCCTCATCTAAGAAAATTAAAGGAAAAGAAAATTGAACTTGATTCTCTTGGAAAGGATATTGATGATAAATATTTTGTACAAATAATCTTACAAAGTCTTCCAGGATCTTATCAATCATTTATAAGAGGGATGGATATTGTTGACAAGTTAAAAAATATAAAATATGAAGAATTATGTGCTAAGTTAGTGCAAGAAGAAAAATTTAAAATCAAAGAAAGGGAGTCATTTAGTAATGAAGCTTTTATAATAAAAGGGAAAAAAATTATTATATAATTTATACACAAAAAAATGAATTAAGAGAGAAAAATTGGAAGTATGAAAATAGATATACTCCAAATTAAAGGATTATAATAAGAGAAAATGGAAATGGAATTATTGTGATAAGTTGCTCGGTCACAAAGAAAATGAATGTTATAAGAGGATTAAAGATACAGAAAGGAATCCAAATAAGTTTACAAAAAAAATGATTCTAAAAGTAATGCTCTTTGTATTGCACTTAAAGAAAATAATTCTTATAAGGTTGAGTGGGTTATTGATTCTGGTGCCACACAACACTTGTGTTACAATAAGGAACAATTGGAATCACTAAGAAATGATAGAAATTCAGAGAAAATATATTTAGGGAATAATAGTGCTTCGGAAGTTAAAGGAATTGGAAATGTTCAAGTTGATAATAGTGAGTTCCAAAATGTGAAGTTAGTTCCAAAGTTGAAGACAAATCTTCTTTATGTATCTCAAATTGCTAATCAAGGGTATACAATAGAGTTATACAATGACAAATGTTTAATCAATGATATGATACTTAATAATTACAAAGTGACTAAAATTGGTAAAATAGAGAATGGATTATATAAATTTCAAGAATTTACCTCTAAATGTGGAAATGAGAATATGTGTGCTATTGCCAAGTATGATGATATATGCAGGTTATGACATCAGCGTATGGGACATGTCAATTATCAAAGCCTCAAGCTTATGGAGAAACTATATATGGTGCATGGGCTTCCAAAAATCTCATCAAGTCACAAGGTTTGTGAATGATGGGCTATGGGAAAGCAACATGTGGAAAGTTTCCCACAAAGTAAATCATGGAGAGAAAAAACTCCTTTACATTTGGTTCATGTAGTGATGTAATGGGTCCATTTAGAACACCATCAATTGCAGGATCAAGGTATTCCCTCACCTTTATTGATGATTATACTAGAATAATTTGGGTATATTTTCTAAAAAGGAAGGATGAAGTGTTTGATAAGTTTAAAGAGTTTAAGGCATTGAGTGAAAATCAAAGTGGAAGAACTTTAAAGATAATAAGAAAAGATAGAGGTATGGAATATATGAACAAATCTTTCTTATATTTTTGTAAACAACATGGTATAAAGAAGGAATCAAGTGTCTCGTATTCACCCCAACAAAATAGAGTTGTAGAAAAAAAAATAGAACTATAATGGGTATGTGCAGGATCATGATGGGACAAAAAGTGGCAATATGATGGGTATGTGTAGGGTATGTGGCTGATGACATTTTTTTAACCCAAAATTGATAAAACAAAAAGGGTTTTAAAGGAGATTCTCAGATTTCCACCCATATAAATTATGGTTTACTTTGAATTTAATAAATAATTATTATTCATTTTCTATTAAATTACGACTAAAGTCCTGATTGATAGGCTGATTGAAAAAACTCTATAGCTTTC